>JAQIHA010000371.1:0-5000 GCA_028751875.1 Rapana venosa | reverse complement strand
ACAGGATCCTTTAAGGAATCTACAGTGAATAGGGGACGGGATAGCTCAGTGGTAAGAGTACTCGCTTCCCTCCGGCTAGGTTGGATGGGTGACCGTTTGCGCGCCTTGGCTTCAGTATTGTTTCCCCAGTTCATCCAGCTGTAAATGGGTACCTGCCCTCTTTAGGGTCAGAGAAGGTAAAGCAGCGAGGGGAGGAGATGGGCGCCGCCCTCAATATGCTTTCCCTAGAGAAGTGAGGTCTCTGATGCCTCGCTCCCTACGATCATATAGGTCATGGGACACCTTTACCTGTAGAGTGAATATTAGCAAAAGCAAACGAGCAAAAGACAAACAAGCAAACAGACAAAGAAACAGACAGATTACAGGGAAAGAAGTAAACCCAAGTGAAGCAGACACAAGAATAAACGGAGTATGCATGTGTGTCATAGTCTGTGGTTTTAACCAACTGTATGCCCGCCACTGCTGCCCTCTGTCATTAACTTCTGGGTATGGTATAACCGTGTTTCACCTGACTTGACAACTTCAATCACGGAAACAGAACATATGAAGGCAGGCATCTGATACAGTACATGATTTATTCAATAATTGTCACTGCTTATGTAGGTTATAGCCTAGGTATGATTTTAACTGATTGACAGTATTTTTGGCCTTGAAGATGTTATTGTCCTAAGTTGCTCTCTCTCTCTCTCTCTCTCTCTCTCTCTCTCTCTCTCTCTCTCTCTCTCTCTCTCTCTCCTACGGGCGGGGACTGGATGTAAAAAAGCACATGAGTGCTTATTCATTATCCTCGAAATAAAAGAATTTGTCATTGTCATTGTCATTGTCATTGTCTCTCCCTCCCTCCCTCTCTTGCTCCATCCTCTCTCTCGCTTGTCTGGTTTTTCTATTCCCATAACTTTGTGTGTATCTACTCTACAAACAGATGTGTTTCCTTGTTTTTTCCTTTTTCCTTTACATTAGCAAAGATTGCAATCGATAACAATTTTTCTTGTTGTTGGTTTACACTTTGCAGCTCAGCAGCCGTCATGTTCATGTTAATGTTCATTGTTGTATTGAGCACACCCTAAGCTACACACAAGCTTGTTGTTGCTAGGATTCCAAAATGCTGTATGTTTTCAATGATTATTCTCATTTCTGAATACAAACTATTTAAACAAACATATAAATTGCTACAAGGTACAGGCGAGTCATGATCACTTGCAACTGAGCTGCACCCATGGGACATAACTCCGTGGCAGATGTTTTGCGTTTCAGAAAAGTTCTCTTCAAATAGAATGCTGAGTTTGTTGTTGTTGTTGTTGCTGCTGTTGTTGTATGTTCCCCATCTGAATAATTATGCATCCTGGGGGCTCACCCAGAATACAATATCAACCTCACTCATGGCATCTGAAAATCACTGTAAGGGCACACAATTGCGTGTAGTTACTGTTTTGAAATACTTCGAATCATGTCAATCATACATCAAAAGAAAGGTAATGATCTGTAGATTTCAGAAAATATAACGCCTCAGTTTGACCCATTTATACCTTAAGACTCCTTTTCTTTTAGAAACAGGTCACAGTAGGCAGCTATTCTTTGATTCGAGAGGAATTTGTCTCCTTTAATGAAGTACACAGGTTGTTCTGTTAGCAGCTTGTCTTAGCTGAGCACAGTCCCCATAAACCACTTCAAGGCAAAGCAGAACAGCAATGTAGGCCTTGGCCAGTTTACTCACATCAATAACTGACATAGATTTTCGCCCGGGGGCAGTATCCTATGAAAAAACCCAACGTGTTTATACTGACTAGGGAATGGGATAGCTCAGTGGTCAGAGCACTCGCTTTTCCCCTGCCAAGGTTAAGCAGCGTCGAGCGTGGTTACCACTTGGATGGGTGACCGTTTGCGCGCCTTGGCTTTAATACAGTCCCTCAGTTCACCCAGCTGTAAATGAGTACCTTCCTCTTTAGGGTCAGGGAAGGTAAAGCAGCGAGGGAGAGGAGGTGGGCGCCACTCTCAATATGCTGGCTCCTGGAGAAGCTGAATTTCTCTGACGCCTCGCTCCCTTTGGACCACATAGGTTTGGGACACCTCTACCTTTCTTTTTTTTTAACTGACCAAGTGCTTTCCTTTCCCTGTTCCATTTTCTTTTTTCTTCCATGAACAAGGCACTGAGAGGTGTTGCGGGACTGCTCATTGTGTAGAGTAACTTTGAGAGATCGGTTTTGGAACCAAATATAAAAAAACAACAAAAACCCCTGTAGAAAAAACAGCAAAAACAAAAAGTGGGTGGGAAACGAAAACCTGAAGAAAAGGAAGGACGCAGAGAAGATAGTTAAATCAGAGAAAAAGAGTAACAAACGTATTAGAAACAAAGTAGAGAAAGCATGCGAAGCCTGAAGAAGAGGAAAGCAAAGCATGCGGGGAATTTACGGACGGCTGAGCTTCAAAGAGCCAGAAAAGGGGAGGACAGATGTCAAGGAATTTCGGGAAAGAAACCAAACACCGCACAAACAAGGGGGGGACAAATACAAAAACCCACACCGAGTGTTATGGCGTAACTGAAGAAGAATATGCATATGTATGATGAAGAAGTTGAATTTGTCAGTTTATCAACCTACTCTACGCTACACTATATGCACTGCGCTCACTACATTACATATACTGCCTGCACTACGCTACGCTACACTACATACATAGATACACTGCATATACTGCACTACACTACACTACCTACACTACACTACCCCTACACTAACTTTGGGTTTCACTGCACTGAACCACCCAGTACGCACAGCCCAGCACACCCACTTCCACACTGCACCACTACGCACCCCCCCCCACCACACTGTCCACATAACCCCACCCCCCCCACCCACCACCCCTACCACTCACCACACCCCCCCCCCCCACCTCCCCCCCCCCAAACCCCACACCCCCTACCCCCACCCCCCCCCCCCCCCCCCCCCCCCCCCCCCCCCCCCCCCCCCACCCCCCACCCCCCCCCCCCCCCCCACCACCCCACCCCCCCACCCCCCCCCCACCCCCCTCCCCCCCCCCCCCCCCCCCCCCCCCCAAAACCCCCCCCCCCCCCCCCCACCCCCCAAAACCCCCCCCCCCCCCCCCCCCCAACCACCCCCAAAAACACCCACCCCACCCCCACCCCCCCCCCCCCACACCCCCCCCCCACCCCCCCCCCACCCCCCCAACCCCACCCCCCCCCCCCACCCCCACACCCCCCCCCCCCCCCACCCCCCCACACACCACAACCCCCCACCCACCCCACCCCACCCCCACCCACAACCCCCCCCCCCCCCCCCACCCCCAACCCCACCCCCACCCCACCCCCCACACCCCCACACCACCCACCCCCCACCCCACCACCACCACCCCCCCACCCACAACACCCCCCCCCCACCACCTACCAACCCATCCACCACACCCCACCCACCCCTCCACCCCCTCCCCCACCACCCCCCACACCACCCCACAACACCCCACCCCACCCCACCCCCCCCTACCACCAACACCCTCCCCACCCCCCACACTACACCACATAACACCCACCCCCACCCCCACCACACCACACTACACCACACCACACCCACCCCACCCCACCCACCTACCAACAACACCCACACCCACCCCCCCACCACACTACACCCATAACACCCCCCCCCACCCCACCCCACCACTACACCACCATACACACCACCCCAAACCCACACCCACCACACCACACTCCCACATAACACCACCACCACCACACACACTACACCACAACACCCAAACCCCACACCACCACCACACACACACACATAACACCCACACCCCACCCACAAACCACAAACACCCCACCACCACACATCCCACATAACACCACACCCCACCCCCCACACCACACACACCACTAACACCACACCCCCACCCCACCACACACCCACACTAACACACCCATCACCCACCCCCACCCCACCCTCCACCACACCCACACACCACCCACTAACACACCCACCCCACCCAACCACCACCTACACCACATACACCACACCCCACCCCACCCACCACACACCACATACCACCACACCCCACCCCCAACCCACCACATCACCACAACACACCACCCCACCCCACCCCACCACCCACACCCACATAACCCCCACCCCACCACCCACACCACCTGACCAAAACACCCCCCCAGCCCCCCCCACCCACCACACCACACCAAAATAACACCCCCCCCACCACACCCACCCCCAAACCCCCCCCCCAGCCCCCACCACAACCACACCACCCAACCCCACCACAAACCCCCACCCCCCCCCACACCCAAATAACACCCCACCCCAGCCACCACCCACCCACACTACACACTAACACCCCACCCCACCCCACCACACCACATAACACCCACCCCAGCCCACCACACCACCTACACACCCTACACCACTAACACCACCCACACCAAACCCACCCCCACCACACTACCACATAACCCCCCACACACAACACAACACACCACACCACATAAACCCCCCCCCAACCCCCCCCACACCACACTACACCCACATAACACCACACCACACCACACCACACCACATAAACCCCCACCCCACCCCACCACCACACCACACCACACCACAAAAACCCACCCCCCCACACACCCACCACATAACACC
The DNA here is from genome assembly GCA_028751875.1 of Rapana venosa. Taxonomy (NCBI): domain Eukaryota; kingdom Metazoa; phylum Mollusca; class Gastropoda; order Neogastropoda; family Muricidae; genus Rapana; species Rapana venosa. Next base: position 345 of record JAQIHA010000371.1, on the reverse strand, counting down.
CACCCAACCAACACACCACACTAACCCATAAACACACCACACCACACACACCACCACAAAACACCACCCACCCCCACCACACCCCACCACTAACACCCCACCCCACCCCACCCACACCTACACCACAAAACACCACACACCAACCAACCACATAACCCCACCCCACCCCACCCCCCACCCCACATCCCCACATAACCCCAAACCCCAAACCCCACCCCACCCCCACAAAACACCCCACCCACCACACACACCCCACCCTAACACCCCCCCCCACAACACCCACCACATAACACCAACTACACCACATAACCCCCCCACCACACCCAAAACACACAAACACCACAC
>JAQIHA010000370.1:0-14345 GCA_028751875.1 Rapana venosa | reverse complement strand
ATTAATAACAGAAAAGCATTGGGAAATGAGGGGGGGTTGGGGGGGGAGTTAAAGGGGGGGAAGGAGAAAAAACATTCAATCAAATAAAAAAATAAAATAAAAAACATTATTAAAAAAGAAAAAACCCCTTTAAGATACAAGTTAAAAAGCCCAAAATCAATTGGACTATCAAACAAAAAACAATACGTTTTTAATGTATTTAAAAATAATCTCAATGTAAAAAACAAAAATCCACGATAAAATTATTGATTGGGAAAAAGAGAAAGGGGCACGAGAAGGGGAGAGGAAAAGAGGGGAGAGGAGAGGAGAGGAGAGAGAGAGAGAGAGAGAGAGGGAGAGAGAGAGAAGAGAAGAGAGAGATAGAGAAGAGAGAGAAGAGGAAAGAGTAGAAAAAGAAAAGAGAGAGAGAAGGGGAGAAAAGGATAAGAGGAGGAGAGAGAGAGAGAGAGAGGAGGAAGGGGGGGGAGGGGGGAGAGGAGAGAGAGGGTCCACTATAAGCTATGGTCTCCCTTTTAAAAAAAAAATTCCTTTCCCTTGTTTTAAAATTTGTAGATTATATATAGTTGTATAGATTACTTTATTTTTTTTGCTTAATGAGTGGTCTTTTTTGCCCCTGTTCCCCCCAAAATAACCCTGTGACGCTTTAGTCCCCGTAAGAATACTGAATTTTTTTTTAAAAGGGAAATGTAAAAAATGAAATTGGTTTTATCCGTTTAGTCTGGTTGATTTCCCTTTTTGTCATTCCCTAGGCCTATGTAGATGATTTTTATTGTTTTGAACTGTTTTTTGTTTTTAAAAATTTTTTAATATTTTGGGAGTTTTTTCCCAAAAAATTATACTGAGTACAAAAAGTTGTTTGTAAAGATTATTTTTAGTTGGGAAAATGTTGTAGTGATTTGTTGTGTAGAGTAGGGAAAAAGGATTCAAGTCAATTCTTAAAATTCCCAAATTTTCATAAAAAACTCAAAATTTTGGGCCCCAAGGGTCTTGTTTTCCGGCCAAAGTTGCAGTTTTATATGAAAATTAGGTAAGTTGAAGTAGCTTTTTATTGAATGTGTTTCCCCCTTTTTTAAATAAAATGAAAATGTTACTGTTTTTTTTTGAGGGTTAAAAACAAAAAATTATGGAAAAAAATTTTGAAAAAAATATCTTGCAAGAACTAAAAAATATCTTGTCAAGAATAAAACATTTTTGTCAAGAACTAAAACGCATTTGTGAAAATATACAAAATTTGTCAAGAAACCGGCAAGAAATATCAAGAAAAATAAAAAATAACTTGCCAAAATAAAACAAGAATTTCAAAAAAAAAACAAGACCCCCTAAAATATCTACAGTCCCCTGACCCGGCGGTCGGGAGGGGACCGAAAAACGATGCGTGGTAAGCCTGTATCCCTCTGGGTTGGGTTGGGTAGTGTGAGTCATTATTTGGCCCTTTTTAATGTTGTCCCTCCGATTGTTTGTTTTCTTTCTGCAATTCAGGGGCCCCGCAGTATGTTTTTTAGAGTGTTTTTGGGTGGGGGCGTGGGGGAAAACCCTGCATTTTTCTTCTTTTCCGGTGAGAAGGGGTTTGGGACCCTTTAGCCCTGTTTTGATTTGACAATTCATTTGGTTTTTTTGTTCTCCCAGGATTGCCCGCGTTTTCTATGGATTTTGTTTCAAATGTGGATTCGCTTTGCTGTTTCGGTAAAATCCCGGTTTCATTCCCTACAGCAGGATGTCTGAAATTTGGGTTTGTAGAGTTTTGTTTTTTTGGGGAAATGATCTCTTTATTTTCCCTATGGTGGTGAGTTTGTATGGAATGTTGCCATGGCTAGTCGACTTTGATTTGGGTGGGTGGCCCCTTTTGGGAGTGTAGGCCCCAAGGGATTTAAAAGTGTTACCCCCCCGTTTTTGGCGTTATGTAATTTTTGCAGTGGCGTTGTGGGTGTTAAAAAGGATTTACTTTTCTTGAGTCCCTCCATCCCCTATGCTAGCTTTTTCAAGTTGGTCCCAAGATTTGCAGTTGTGTTATTCTGCCATGAGGTCAATGTATCGGCAAAAAGCAGTTTTTGAGGGGGCTGCACAAAAGGCGATGGGAGAGTGGAAGTCATGGAGGGTCTTCTATAATGTTTTCCCAAAAAAGATCAAAAAGGACGGGATAACAGGATCTTGGGCCCCCCTGTGGTTTTGAAGTAGCTCCGATGTTGTTTAGAAGGACTGATGCTTGCGGTTTGTTAGGCTTGAAAGTTTTTTACTAGTCCCTTTTTCAATCCAAAAAATTTGAGGGGCTGCCTACTTGCAAAAACCCTTTTTGAAGTCGATGGGAAAAGTTTTGGAACGGTTCTTGATGTTGAAGAGTTTTTCCCTCAGGGTTGGCAGTTAAAAATTGTTCGATTGTGTTCCCGTGAAAACGTTTTTTGCAAGGTGTTTTTTGCCCTTTTGATTTGATTCAAAAAAAATTTGGATGATTTGTGGGTGGTGTGGGTGATTGTTTATAGTTTTGGGATTGGGAAAATTTCCCCCTTTTGGGAGGGGTATGATGAGTGTTTGTGTTCTTTCTGTTGGCACTGTTTTTTTCCCAAAAATTTTGACAGATAGATGTAAAATGTGTGATGATGTTTCGCCGTTTGAGCAGTTGTGGTATGTTGTCTGCCCCTGGGGATTTCCCTATGGAAAATTGGGATGGCTTTTTATTTTTCCCTCAGTTGGTAATGGGAGGGTATTGATTTTGCTCTTTCTTTTTTATGTTTTGTCGGGTTTGGATTGGGTAGTTGTAAGTTCTTGAAATATCAGACCCCTTTAAATGAGTGAGTTTTTGGAGGAGGTTTCGGAGTGTCTTCAATGATGTGATTTGTTTGAAGTGGTTTGGGTTTTTGGGGAGTGTATGCCTTTTTCTGTTGCCATTTTTGCTTTTTTGATCTCATAAATCAAAAAAATTATTAACAAAAATTATTTAAAACTTTAGGAGGGTGGTCGGGGTTTAGGCAGTCAAAAAGTGATCCCGGAAGTCGGGGTTTGATCCCCCTCGGCTTGGGGTTGTGCCCCGGGAAAGCCTTTTTTTATTTTCCCACCACCCGGGTAAAATGGGTACCGCTTGTGGGAAGTATTGGCGAAGACTGGTCTGTAAGGGGTGGTGGGAAAAAAACCTCGTTGTTAAAGTCAGAAAAGGGTAAACTGGCTTATGGGCCCTTTTGGTCGAAAGAAATATTTATCAAAACTTTGTCAAAATTATTAAACTTTTAAAATTATAAAAACTTTAACAAAATTACCCCCCAAAAAATTATTAACAAATTATTAAAAACTTTTTCAACAACTTATTAACAATTTGTCAAAAAATTTAAAATTTCAAAATTTGTTAAAAATTATCAACAATTGCAAGAAAAAATAATTTTTTTCACAAAATATATTGATAAAGTAGAAATGAATTTCGAGGCTTTTACAAAGACATTACTGTCTCTAGTCAAGAAGAAATAATGATGAGAAGAGTCTGTAGATAAGAAGGAGATGTTGTACTCTCTTGCTCCCTGTGGTAAAACAAAGCATTATTTGGGAACACAACTAACAGTTGAAACAGGTACAGCAGTTATCATACAAGAATTATTAAGTATTTTAGTGGTATGAATTCTTTTTGAGAAAAGATGTGAGAAGCCTAGGGATACTCTTATTGGCTTATACGCTAAAGCAACAAGTAGGGTTTTAATGTGGACTCAGAAGCTGACTTAGATTGACTGTCACAAGGCCCTTTTGGGTGTCTAGAACGTGGAGACACTTGGCTGTGATATATATTATCGTTTTGGTTCCTCTTAGCACAGTAGTTGCTAGTATGAAAACATTAAAACATATAAAATTATACTTTTAAGAGAAAGATGGAAGAGCAGAAACACGTTATGAACCAACAGGAAGCACAGGAGATGCTATGAACCAGCCCAGCAGACTCTTCCAAAGTCACAACAGTGACCAAGAGCCCGGGGAGAGTTGAAGCTGGAAAAAGGTTGGCAGAATGGACCGACAAAAAAACTTAGTAATCAAGCAAAGCAAAAGATTGTATTCGGAGAAGCATCAGAAAAACAGATGCCTATGAAACACTAAAAAGAACCCCCAAAAAATATTCAGTCTTATTGTTATACAGTGTAACTGTATAGCCCTTGGGTTATACAGCTTATAGAGTATGGAGGAGAAAGCGACAACAAAACAAGAACGCAGCAAGAAATAACCAAAAACCACAACCACAGCCACAAACTTGCAATGCAAAAAAGCCTGACAATGACCATTCAGAATGCATTATTATATAAATAAAAAAATTTCATATAGTAGAAATATGAGTCTGAAAGACGCAGTTAATTTGGTCTACCACGAAGCCGTTACTGGTGGTTCAGCGTTGGCTATACTATGTTAGGAAAGAGCCTTCTGAAAATGAAGCTGCTGATTTAGAAAATGACTTTGAGGATAGCACTAAGCTAGTTGCTGTTGTAACGCACCCAATTGCTTTTTAAGACTTTTTGGTAAAGCAGGGAATCATTCCAAAAAAATATAAGTCCTAAATAGAAAATAGCTTCTTTAGTGATGATGGTTGGTGGTGCTGTAGTTAATGCACTTGCTTTTACAGGTAGCAACTACTTGTTTTCAAAACTTCATACGGATGAAGAAAGGAAGAGAATGTTTAAGCAATAGAAAACTGACAGAGCACAGGCGAATACCAAAGACAAAAAATTTGGGCTCAGTTAGACTTTATAAATCGTGAAAAGGCATGCTGCAAAAAACATTTTCTGATGTTGACAGGCAAAAAAAGAGTATACATTGGGGAAGGCAAACAAATATCCCCTATTACTAAACCACGCTTCATGATTATTATCAACCACTGAAACCAGAAGACAGGCGAGATTGCTTTTATAGTGGTGGGCATGACATAGTATATTTCTTGCCAGAAGGTTCGTTAACCAACACTTTGTAAAAAATTTTTTATAATAGAAACAATGGATGCCAACTTTTCTAGATTATTACACCAAAGGTTACTGGAAAGGAAAAAACAGCTATTAACAAACTGAGTATTGCGCGGAGTAAGTTCTGAGGTAGCAAAGAAGTGGTTTGTCTAAACAAGCAATATGGCAGATCTTTTTCCCTGCACCAAGGAGCATTAATAGACCCCCCTTTTATAAACATGAAGCCAATGATGCTCATCAAATAGCCCTTTTTTATACTTCCCCCGTGACACAATCGAAGACAGAGGTATAAGTATGCTCTTACTGTGGTGGACGTAGCTTCTAGATATAAAGATGCAGAGCCTTACTGAAAAGAGTGCTACCACAACTGCAGTTGCTTTGCAAGAAATCTATAGTCAGGGCCCATTAAAATATCCCAGACTTATTCAGTGCGATGATGGTAAAGAGTTTAAAGGAGCATTTAATCAGCTGTTACTAAAGCATGGAGTAGCAATAAAAAGAGGCATACCAGGCAACCACAGATCTCAAGCACTGGTTGAAAGCTTTAACAAGCTGTTAGCAGAAAGCTGTTTGCATATCAGTACCACCAAAAAATCATGACCCCAGACACACGAAAAAAAGAGTGGGTAAGAAGAACTACCTGCAGTTTAAGAGCGATGAAATATGAGGTAATAGAGCCCCAGGATTAAAACCCGCGGACGCCAAAACGCAAAACAATTTCAGCAGCACATCCAAACAACAACACCAAAGAACCACTAATACCCTTTTGGAAAGAAAATTAGATATATGTATGCTCCTGGAGAAGTGGAAGCCAGCAACAGTCACAAGCGAGAAACAGATCCATTGGAGCTAAGCACTTATAAAATAAAAAAAGTTGTGGAGATGGATCCTCTATTTATTATGTTATGTTGCACCACAACGAGCTTTTGTTAGAGAGGAACTGCAGCTAGTGCCCCCTAATATGTCCTACTTTAGTAAGGTAGGCCACTATTTCATCAGAAGTAAGTGACAACATGGTTCTTCTAACTGTTTTTTGTTACTACAATTTATTGGGAACATGTTTTGATAACATGATGTGGGTTGGACACTCTTTCATCATATAACAACTCCCAGAATATTAATTAACACTTTTTTTGTGCCATGATCAAGTTTTATTTCTACTTGCTCACCAAAGTCTTTATAATGTATAGCTGTAAAAGCAGAGTCGAGGTATTGTACCACTTCCCTAGATTTGATAAAGAGTATGCAATCATTGGAGCCTTAATCAGAATTTTTAACTTCTATATAAATATGAAAAAAATTTAAATTAATAATTAATTACTGTTTGTTCGGTCAGGTCAGTCAGAGAAGTTTCTGTTACTGTATGGTATCCCTGTAAAACCGTAAACCTGTCGCATGTGGGGGAGGAAACCAATAGAAAAAAAAAACCCAAAAATATGGAGACTTGGAGAGGAGATTGACGCCACCAAGGAATATTCTAAACCCACGGAAAAACATGAAAGACAAATGCAAAGGCCAATATGATACGGATCGGTTTGTGGCCCCGGTTACCAACCACCCTGCTTTCCATTGATCAACACCAGGGTGGAAGTGACAAGTCAGTACTGGAGTTAAAACATTTCTTAAGTCCCCAGAGAACAAATCACCATTGATCATGGAACGTCCGTACACTCTACCAGTGCGGAAAAATCAAAGAACTTCAGTATGAGCTTAGCCCCTATAAATGGGACATTATTGGATAGGAGAAGTGAGATGGGACAGGATTTGGTGAGACATTGACTGAAGAAGGCAACAAGATCTGATACAGTGGCCAAGAGAAAATCACCACTGGAGTAGCTTTATTGTCAGAAGGGAAGTAGTGGGGTGCATTATCAGCTGTTACACCCCCTTTTCCCGCAGGATTATCAGATCCCGGGGGTCGGCCCAAGCCAAGAACATCACCATCATACAAATCTATGCACATCATCTGACCATGCAGATGAAGAAGTAAAAATTTTTTTCAAAGATCTTGAAGAGACCATTATGAAAATACCAAGAAGGACATCTTTATCATCCCAAAGGGGGTTTTAACGCCCAAAATAGGTCTGACTTTACAACCCAAAGGATCGGAACAGTTGGTCAGTTGGAATGGAGAAACCAAAAGACAGGGGACTACGTCTGCTGGAGTTTGCCTGCACCCCAGACTTACATGCCAATACCTCTATCACAAGCAGTCAAGGAGGAAAAAAACTGCATGCGCCAAACGGCAAGATCCATAACCAAATAGATTTTATCTTAACACACGGCGTTCAAATCCAGCATCAACAGAGCAGAACAAGAATACCCTGGAGCTGACTAGGCAGCGACACAACTTGTGCTGTGGGTATTCAAAATGAAGTGAGAAAACAAACGCTGCAACCACGTATCAAATTTGAAGTGGGCAAACTGAAGGATTGAAGAGTCGAGGAGATCTTCCAAGCTAAGCTTTGGGAGAGTTTTGCAGCATTAATCCCCCTAGACATGACATCAAAGACCTCACCAACAAAATTAATGGGCGTCCGAGAAACGCAGAGGAGGTACTCGGTCGCCAGTGGAATAAAACACCAGCCCTAGACTACCAATGAATTTGGACCCCTTTCGATCAGAAGAGCACTGAAACAACAGGGCTTTAACCCCCCAAAAATACGGTAGGCCCAAAAATTTGTGAAGAAGTCATGTTTAAAGGCCAGAGAGAATGGATCAGTGATCAATGTGATGAGATCGAAAAAAAGCATGAAAGGTTGGGCAATAGTTAAAAAAGGCATACGACACCCTGAAGAAACTACAAAACACTTCAACCAAAGTCATCAGTTATGAAGAGAAATCCAGAAAACCCTCACAGAAAGCTCAGTGAAATTTAACAGGTTGTTGAGTATGTCAGAACTTACAATACCAATAAACTGAAAGAGCTAATAGAGAGAAGGCCGCACATCAAGAGCACCCCCGCCATTACCCATATGAGGGAAGAAGTGGAAAAAGCCATCGCAGCTTACCCGTTGGAATGTCCCGGAGAAAGGAACTTACGCAGAGTTGCTTAAGATAGTGGGAACAGTCATCACAATATTACAGCTTTTTGTCAGAAGATTTGGGAGACAAAACAGTGGCCACAGGAATGAACACATCCCCTCTTTTACCCCTGCCCAAGAAGGGGAATTTACGCCCAATAGCCAAACTATTAGAACAATCAGCCTCATTTAGCCACGCCAGCAAGATATGCTCAAAGTATTTGAATCAACTCAAGAAGGAGGCAAAAGAACACCTTGCAGAGGAACAAGCTAGGTTTAGGGCAGGCAGGAGCACAATCGAACAGACTTTTAACTGCCACATCCTGATGGAAAAACATCTTCAACATCAGAGAGACCTGTTCCACAACTTCATCGACTTCAAGAAGGCTTTCGACAGAGTATGGCACGAAGGCCTGTGGCAGGTCCTTAGAATGTTGGCATTTAAGAAGGACTAGTGCAAACCATTCAAGCACTATACAACACCGCAAGCAGTGCAGTCCTTCTGAACAATCAGGTCGGAGACTACTTCAAAACCACAGTTGGGGTCCGACAAGGATGCCTGTTATCTCCAGTCCTGTTTAATCTGTTCTTGGAAAACATTATGAGAGAGACCCTCCATGACTTCCACTCTACCATCGCCATTGGTGGCAGACCCCTCAACAACTTGTGGTTTGCCGATGACATTGACCTCATGGGCAGAAGTAACACAGAGCTGCAAGATCTTAGGACCAGACTTGAGAACAGAGCTGGAGCATATGGGATGGAGGTGAGCTCAGAGAAAAGTAAAGTACTTGTGAACAGCATCAGCAACGCCACTGCTAAAATTTACATGAACGGCCAACAACTGGAGGAGGTAGACACTTTTTAAATACCTTGGCACTACACTCACAAAGGACGGGCGATCCACGACCGAAATCAAAGTCAGACTAGCCATGGCAACATCTTCCATGACAAAACTCACCACCATATGGAAAAGTAAAGAGATCAGCTTACCAATCAAACTAAAGCTCTACAAAGCCCTAATTCAGACTATCCTGCTGTACGGAAGTGAAACCTGGACATTGACTGCTGAAACAGCAAAGCGAATCCAGTCATTTGAAACAAAATGCTATAGAAAACTGCTGGGCATATCCTGGAGAGAACGAAAGACCAATGAATTTGTCAAGAGTCAAATAACACTGCTGGCAGGTCCACAGGAACCCCTTCTCACCATCGTCAAAAAGAAAAAGCTGGCATGGTTTGGCCACGTCACCCGCCACAACACTCTGCCAAAAACAGTACTGCAGGGAACATTTGAAGGTGGCAGAAAGAGGGGAAGACAAAACAAGTCATGGATGGACAACATCAGAGAATGGACCAGGATGAATGACTCGGCACTACTGCACAGAGCCAAGGACCGAGATGGATGGAGGAGGCTTACCACGGCATCGTCTTTTGTGTCTCCCCCACGACCACCAAGGTCATGGGTTTGATGATGACGTTTGTTCTCCAGTGACCCAGTGGGTATGAGTGCTCTGGTGAAGAATATATCCGTTTTGTGTCCTGTGCAATCAGTGCCTTTTTTCTAACAACAGTCGTGTTGATTTGGTGCAGGGTTGAGCAGAGCTTTGGGTTGTCGTGATGAAATACTCCACCTTCAACGAGAGCTTGTTTTAACCACCTGTTTACCAACACCTGTTGCCTTTTTTATGACACCTGTTTGGCTTTTAACACTGTACATCTAATCCTTAGCCCAACATATTCTTTGATAATAGTGCTGTTCATCTCACCCTTCATCTTGCCAATAACTTTTTGTTTACTGTTGAATGCAAGGGACTGTCTTTCGGATAATCATTGGTGTCATACCATGATTGTGATCCCAGCACCACATCTTCTGCAAGGTCTTTGTATATATCTCCTGTATGTATGTCTAGGACGAGAGAGTCTGTGTCTGTGTACAAGACCTTTACTGCAGGATGTTTAGGCTTAAAGTAATCATACAAGAACTCCAGCATCAACAGCTTTGACAGCTCTAGCACGCTAAACCCAATGAATACTGGCTTGTCTAGTTTAACCTGCAACTTCTTCATCGTGATGCCAAACAGACTGTCATGGAATTGCCTGAAGTCTTGGTAGCTTGGCTTTGATGTCATCTTTATGGCTTCGTTTTCTTTTGTGACTAATCTGACATCTTTTCTTTTGTGTGGGTTCTCCATTGTTTTGCCAAAACAACTGTTGTTCATGAGCTTGAAGTAATTTTTTTCTGATGCATCAGTGGCCTTCGTTCTCAGATCAGTGTTCTTCATGATGTATGGTTTCATGAATTCCTGTTGATCAAACGATACGATAAACAGCAGTAAGAATTAACCCATGCCTTAGGTAGAACTGCAGCAGTCTGTAGTGACATACATACTTGCTCTTGTCGTTTAGGTTTGCTACAAGCTTTGGTGGTTCTTTTGGAGATGTTTTGAGCCTTTCTGCAGCCATTGGGTAATCATTGTGCGCATCATGTAGTTCATGGGGATAGACTAAATCTACTTCTAAGATCCAGCCCATTGCTTGATCAGGCACCATTTGTGATAGCATTTTTTGAGTCTCATCAACATCAAAAGGACCATTAAACAACTGAAAGTTTCTTAGTGGCAGTGACTGACACATCGCCCATCCATACAGGTTGTTTGTGTCCAAGTACATGATGTAGTTTGAAGGTCTGCTAGGATTATAGTCTTCTAAATATTTGTTGTTGGCCTTACAGTAATTGTGTGATGTCATACTGATGCCACCATGCAGACCATCCTCAATCATTTGTAGCATGGGCAGGTCAGACAACAAATGAATCTGCACACCAGTAAACTTCAAGAAAGCATCCCAAGACATTCCTGGTGCTGTAATATAGCGTGATGGGTCTAGACCATAATGTTTCATGCCAGTCTTTCTGTAGTTCTCAAAGACATCAGCAAGCAAACATGCATCAGCAAGTAGATACTGATCATGGTAATCGCCCATCGTTGGACACTGCATCTTTTGCCATGCCCACTGAGCATGCTTATAGTCATCATTGCTGATTCCTTTACCTGTCAGTCTGTTAAAGAATGCTTCTTTTGGCAGCAGCTCTTCTTCATCAAAGCTTTCCCACGAATCCATATACTCGTATGGATAGACTCCTTTTCGTGCAAGCTTTGTGTCAAAGTATTTTTCTGTGATAGGGCAAGTACTCAGTGATGAAGACAAGGACTCTAGAGATCCCATCAGATGTTGTGCAGAATCAAAGAAGGACAGACTATTTAGTGTAAAAGTCAGGTACTTCCCTGATGACTGTGCAATGCAGTAAGCCTTATACTCATCAGTTACTGCCTGCATAATTAGGTGTGAGTCCTAACCTCTTAGATTGTGGAAAAAGATTGGCAGCTTCCATGTTTTGGGATCTACTTTTAGTCGTAGATTACACTTACTATGTGCTGCTCCACCAAAACTTACCATGATGTGGTCGTGATCTCTGACTGTCTGATTGTCTGCTACCTCTGGTGTTAAGGGTTTGCTACAGATCAAGCAATGTGTGGAAAACTCATACTGTTCCTGGTCTTCTTCTGTCATAATGATCTCTTGTAGGTTTAGTTGTTGAGAGTAGTATTCATGATTCGCTTTCATGTGTTCAAAAAATCTTTGCATCGTCTGGTCCTCTGTATAAGTCTGGCTCTGAGTGTGCACCATCTGACTGAACAACATTATAAGCAAAGGAACAGACTTGGTGATTACTGCATAAGACTGTTTTAGGAATATTTACTGGCGCTGGTCCTTGGTACGGCACAATGATAGACTCAAAGTCAGCGTACAATGCATAGGGACTCTTTTGTAGCTTCTTTATGTTCTTGAGAAACTTTCTTCCTGGCTTTAGTGTTACAAGTTCATGATTGCTTTAGCCACTTTGGTTTTTTTGTTTGAAATGCTTGTAGAAGTAAACGAACCAGCATCGCTGCAAAACCTTGTTTGCGGTGTTTTTTTTGTCTTGCAATAATTTACTCATTGTTTAAAAATTTAAATGGATCTTTTTTTAACAATAAGTTACTGGTTTTTGTCGGGTCACCACATGGGGACTTGAGAAATGCTAGGGGCAGGGGGGTGGCATCTTCGGGTGTACACATTACATAAGGTTGGGTTTAGTTCCTCAAAACTTGTCAATACCCAAAAAACCAAGGGAAATCAAGGGTGGAAAAGTCAATTTTGTCTTTTTTCATTTAGTTTGAAACTCTCCTGCATTCTTTTTACATGGGCAGTCAGCCCGCACACACCACATAAAAACACTTTTCTTTTTTCTGAATTTTTTCCCACAGCACGTTTTACCAACACAGGGGGAAAGGGGGAATGTAACTTCTACCAACAATGGGATGAAACTTTTTTTGCTTTAGTTTTATGCAAAAACTTTCCCAACTGTCCCCTGATCCCCTTTTTGCTGTTTCTGCAAATGTACATTTGCACATAATCTCTTTGCCATGTTGTGTTGAGCTCTTCAAAAATTTCCGTGTTTGTTGTTTTGACACTAAACAGTTAATTTTCATCTTTATTTGTCGTTTGTTGATAAATTTAAAACCCCAACTGCCCCTTTACGGTATCATTGTTTTTTTGGTATTTGTCGAGAAAACTTTAAGCTTTGCTCCCTTTGGGTTGTGTTACATTTGCTCTATTGTCTGAAAACACCTTTATCCTACCGCCCCTCAAAAAAACCTAACTCATATAGTAAAAAAAAAAAAGTTTAAATTAATTAATTAATTTTTCTCTTAAAAGGGTTTTTTTTTTTTGCTACTGTCAAGCGTGAATCCCCAAAAGGGGAAATTTAGTCTTAATAATACTCAGCTGATCTTTTTTAAAAACAGTCTTGGGCCCAAATAGAACCTTTTTTTATATATTCCTTTTTATTGATCTGCCAAGGCATGCTTTTTGTTTTTGTTTTGTAGGGCGAACTTTTGGCGCTTTATTGTATATCCTGAAAGACGTTTGAATCCCCTTTTCAATTGTGGCTTGTTAGAGCTTTGCTAATAAAGTCTAAAAGAGCTTTGTTGGCTAATGTCAAAGGGAACAACGCATCAGTTTTTTCTAGTTTACGCACAACCTTTTTTGAAAAGACTGAGTGACAAAGAACAGGTCCCTGTTTTGAAACGAGATATTGGGAATTGTGCGGGGCTCCAATTCCTAGCCCAAAAACCAATTTCCCGTTCCTGCTGCGGCCGTAGACAGATTCGTACCCGTGAAAAGAGCTACAAGTAAATGTGACTGTACTACGCTGCATTTTGTTATTTCTAGTTGTTTCTCAATATCATGCCATCGTGTAATGTTTGCAAACGAAAGTTAGCTTATCATTAAGGTTTTAGGATTGGTGCTTGGGAACTTGGATATTCAGGGTGTTCTTCCTTTTTAAATGTTTTTTTATTTTTTTGGTATATTCTTAGCGGTTTTTTGTCGGGAAATACAAAAAGTTTTTAAAACGCAAAAGGCAAATTGTTGATTGGGGGGCTTATTGTTCACTTGGGGGTTTGGGCTTGCTTTATTACAAAATTCCCCCTTCAATTTTATTGTGTGTGTTGTTGTGGTCCGGGGGCTTTGTTAATTTTTATTTGAAAAAGAAAGTTGCTTTGTTTCTTTGCAAAGAAAAACATCAAAAGGACTGCATCCCCCAAGAAAGTAAGGAATGTTTGTATTTTGGTTTTGGGGTGGGTTTTTTCCATTTTTTTTAAAACAAGTTTAAAAAAGTGGAAAATTTTTGGTAAAAGCCAGTCAAGTCAAACTTTGTTATCAACCAGGCATTTTGGCCCATTGGGCTTGTAGAAAAAACTGATATTTTTATTTTAAAAAAATAAGCAGTTTACCTTACTGGTTTTCCCCTATTTCCTCTAAAAGAAAGTAATTTCTTTTTTTATTTTTTGTTGGGAAAAATAAAATTATGGGGGTTTTGTTACCTTTTTTTAGGTTTTTCAAGAACTTTAAACAATACAGAATTTTTAAACATCAAGAACTTTTTAAAAACAACAACTTTCAGGCTTTCAAAAAACATCAAGTTTTAAAACCAAGAACTTACGAATTTCAAAAAATAAAAAAAACTTTTTTTAAGAAAAGTAAAAATAAAAAGAATATAACAAAACAAAACTTCTCAAAACTTGTCAAGAAAACACAATTATTTTACAAAAATTAATACAATAAAAAAAAAAATTTCAAAACTTTTGTTATGAAAACACTGGTTCAGTCAAAAGAAAATTTAAAATGAAAAATCACGGTTTAAAAAAATTTTAAACCCCCTTCTTTTGATAAAACAAAACAATATTAGGGGCAAAACAACAGTTGAAGGTGCACCGTTATCAAAAAATAAAATTTTTTATAGGGTTGAATCCCTTCTTGGACAAAATATAGGAAAACCCACTTGTTATTGGCTTAT
>JAQIHA010000369.1:0-14345 GCA_028751875.1 Rapana venosa | reverse complement strand
GTTGGGGTTGGGTTGGGGTTTATGTGTTTGGGTTTTTGGGGGGTTGGGAAAGGGAATGGATGTGATTGGGTTGGAGTGGATGTGTATGGTTGGATTGGAGGGATTGTATGTGATGGGGGTCGGGTTGGGATGAATTGTATGTGATAGGTCGGGTTGGGATGAATTGTATGTGATAGGGTCGGGTTGGGATGAATTGTATGTGTAGGGTGGGTTGGGTGAATTGTATGTGATAGGGTAGGGTTGGGATGAATTGTATGTGATAGGGTCGGGTTGGGATGAATTGTATGTGATAGGGTCGGGTTGGGATGAATTGTATGTGATAGGGTCGGGTTGGGATGAATTGTATGTGATAAGGTCGGGTTGGGATGAATTGTATGTGATAGGGTCGGGTTGGGATGAATTGTATGTGATAGGTCGGGTTGGGATGAATTGTATGTGATAGGGTCGGGTTGGGATGAATTGAATGTGATTGGACTGGTATGGATTGGCTTGGATTGGGGTGGATTGGTATGGATTTGGATGTGATTGGGTTGGATTGGGATGGGTTGTATGTGATTGGGTTAGATTGGGATGGATTGGGATGGATTGGGATGGATTGGAGTGGGATGTGATCGGGTTGGATTGGATTGGATGTGATTGGGTTGGATTGGTATGGATTGGGATAGATTGGCTCGCCCCAAAAGCTGTCGTGGTGAAGATGAATCGAACTGACACTGCTGCTGGCTAAGGGGGGAGGGGGAGGTGAGAGAGGGGTGGGGGAGGGGAGAGATAGAGAGAGGGAGGAGGAAGAGAGAGGGAAGGAAGGAGAGAGAGAGAGGGGGAAGGAGGAAGAGAGAGGGGAGGAAGAGAGAGAGAGGGAGAGAGAGACAGTGAACCTGACCCTAAAGCTGTCGTTGATGAAGCTTTAAATAATGGGTCTGACAACGCGGCTCGCGATAGTCAGTCTAATACAGACACACAGACACACAGACGGCCACACACACAGACACAGAAAGACAGACACACAGACACAGACACCAGACACAGAAAGAGAAAACACACAAACTGACACTACCCAGACTGCACATTACACACAGATACACAGATTGCCACATACACACAGACACACAGATTGCCACATACACAGACGCCACATTCACTACGACACACAGTTTGCCACACACACAGACACACAGTTTGCCACACACACAGACACACAGTTTGCCACACACACAGACACACACAGATTTCCACACACACAGACACAACAGATTGTCACACACACAAACACACAGATTGACACACACACGGATTCACACACACACACACACAACATACACACACAGATTCACACATATTGACACACACAGATTAACACACACACATATTGACACACACAGACTCACAGATTGAGACATACACATACACACATACACTAACACAGATTGACACATAGAGACACACAGATTGACACACACAAAGACACACAGATTGACACACACACACACACTGCCACACATACAGACGCTTTTCGTAAGAGTAGGCCATTGTGTGCCGGTGGGAGCAGATGGCAGAATTTACAAAACCGCATACACACGGGGACTGGATGTAAAAAAGCACATAAGTGCTTATTCCATTATCCTCGATATAAAGAATAAAATTAAAAAATTAAAAAAAACCCAGATTGACACAGACACAGAATCACATACAGATATATTGCCACACACACAGAAACACAAACTCACACACACCACACACAGCACAACACACACCACAACACAACACACCACCACACACACACACACACACACACCACAACCCCACACACAGATTGCCACACGCACGCACAAACAGATTTTCCACCCCAACACTCAGACACACAGACTCTCTCTCACACACACACACACACACACACACACACACACACACACACACACACACACAACACACACACCACAAAACACAAAAGACAGGGCAGACAGACAGACAGACACTCAGACCGTCAGACAGAGAGAAATAGTCACAAACAAATCGACAAACAAACAAAAGACGACAGAAACGAGCCTCCTTGGCGCAGCTGGTAACACCTTGAGTTACGGGCTGGAAGGTTGTGGGGTTCAAATCCCATAAAAGTCACAGGGATTTTTCAGGCTCTGGCCGGCTTTTTCCCAGATTGAGTGTGCTATGGGCTCACTGGGAAGACTGGGACCACACAGTCGAGCTTCATCCACTTTACAGATGCGAAATTTGAGAGTGTTGTTCAAAAATTCCAGACCAACACCGCAGGTGTCTGTATCTCTCGAGCCCAGTCGACGCCGGGATATAGTATGATAGGAAGCGTAGAGTACATCCCTGTCATGTACCCTCAAAGCAGATGCACTTTCATAGCAGCATTGTTACATCATCCTCATCATCATGCAATGAACGAAGATGGTCTCTGATTCGATGGTCCAGGTCCTTTGTCTTTGGTCTCGTTAACTGTGATCTCAGTGTCGGTTTCCCCATTCGCTTCTGTGCCTGTAGTGAGTTTCTGTCAAAGCCCTCGGGGGGTTGGAAGTTCACGGGAGAAGATCTTTGGATGGACTTTGCGGTGACTGCCACCTGGCACGAAGGTCTGACTCAGTCTGGCTCCAGGACTGAGTTACCACTATCGTCAGAAGGGGGGCATAGTACGTGGAGTCCTGCGTATGTTAGCTCAAAACAGGCGCCACTGAACTCTACCGAAGTGACCCGGCAGCAGTGCAGGACCCATCTAGCTGGTGGCACAGCGGCAGCCTAACATTGACAGGCTCCCTGTGGACTTCCAATCCTGGGGATGCAACATGCCGGATTTGGGTATGGATAGGGCCGAGAGATTGAAGTGAGCGGAGTGGGAACAGCAGGACAGGAACGTTGTGGAAGATGAGGCAGCAATATATAAAAAAGACAGAGAGGTAAACCGGTCCTGCAGCTACCGTTGATAAAACTGTAGAGAATGGGGCTGGTGAAAATGTTGGCCATGATGAGCCCTAAGCTGACACACACAGAGACTGCCAGGCATACAGACAGACAAACAGACAGACAGACAGACATACAGACAGGCACAGACAGCCATACACGAGCAGAAAGACAATAAGGTGATAGGATTCACAATTCTGTGAATCCTGGCCAGTATCAGCCAAAAACTGTCAAACACAGACAGACAAACAAACACAAAAGAGAAAAGCCAAGATACCCTAAAGCTATTATTGGTAAACCTGTAGATGATAGGACAAATATGCAAACCCTGGCCAAAATCAGCCTAAAACAGATTGCCAAACACTCGGAAAACAAACACAAAAAAAACACAAAACACACCACGCACACGCGCACGCACACACACACACACACAAAACACACACACACACACACACACACACACACACACACAAACAAAACCAACGCACCCTAAGTCTATCGTTGCTAAAGCTGTAGATGATAGGATTCCCCAACCTGGCCAAATCATCCCCCAAAACAGACTGAAAAATACAGATTTCCAAACGAAAAAGCACAAATAAAAAAAACCACGAGAAACAAAAAAAAACACATATGCCCCAAAAAAAAAACCCCAAACCAAGCGCCCCTAAAGCGTCTTTGGTGAAAGTAGTGAAGGGTTGACAAAGCTGTTACCCACCCAAAATCGGCCACACAACACATACAAACACAGACAAACCACGCACGCACGCCACTCCAACCCCAAAACCCCAACACACACCGCCAGCACGAAAAACAAAAACACCACAAAACCAGAAAGACGGACACAAAAAGACCACGAGACACAGACACAGGGCAGACAGGAGAGATGAGAGAAAAATTGTACCCTAAAGTGTTATGGTAAACTGTAAAGACGGGGTGAAAAAGCTGTTACCCGGGCCAAAAACCACACACACCCCACCCCCAAAAAACCCAAAACCCCAACAACACAACACCCCACACACACACACACCAACACCCACACCCCACACACACACACACCCACAGAAAAAAACAAAAAAGAAAAGGACACCTAAACACACACAACCAAACCAAATCAAACCAAACCAAAGCCCCCCAAAACTGTCTTGGTGAAATATAGATGACGGGGTTTGGCAAACTGTTAGCCATGGCCAAAAATCAGCCCAAAACAAAACACACAACCACAACAGACAAACAACCGATAAAACAACAGGCCAAAAACCCCAAACCAAACCAAACCGCACCCTAAAGCTGTCGTTGGTGAAATTTTAAATGGGGGTTTTGCAAGCTGTTGGGCAGGGCCAAAATCACACCCACACACACAGGGGAAAAATCCAAGAGAGAGGAGAGACAGCAGACAGACAGACAGACGACAGACACAGACACGCAACAACACACACAAACAAAAAACACACACACACACACACAACACACACACAACAACCAAAACCAACAAAAAACCAAAGCAAAAAAAAGCAAAGCACAGCGTCCCCTGAACGTTTTTTGGTGAAGCTGTAGAGATGGGGTTGACGAAGGTTGGCCAGGGCCCCCAGTGCAGGTGTAAAGGGGCCACGAAAAAGCGCTCCCCTGCAGGGTGCTGTAGGCCATCAGCCCGGGGGGAAGTCCAGCAGCGGGAAGAAGACGTGCGAGGCAGCAGCACGCCCGAAATGGCCACCACCGCCACCAGCATCTTCACCACCTGAGGGGCAGCCCAAAACCAGGGGACAGAGAGAGAGATGAATAGATAGAAAAGGGCAGTTTTACCAGAGAGTGAGGGAGAGGGGGAAGAGATAGAATGATGAGAAGGAGCATTTAAACCACAGAGAGTGAGAGGGGGGGAGAAGAAAAGGAGCGTTATGCCAGAGAGAGAGAAAAGGGGGAGAGAGAGAGAGGGGAAAAGGGGGGGAGGGAGAGAGAGAGGACGGAGAGACAGACAGACAGACGACAGGCCAGAGACAAGACAGGACGGAAAAAGGGAGCGTTATCCCGGGAGGAGAGATAGAGAAGGAGCAGTTATGCCAACAGAGAGAGAGAGGGAATGAGAGAGAGAGATAGAGAAAAGAGGAGAGAAGGAGCATTTTGCCAGAGGAGAAAAAAGAGAGATAGAGAGGAGAGATAGAGAGAAAGAGAAAAAAGGGAGCAGTTATGCCACAGAGAGAGAGAGAAGAGAGAGAGAAACAGAAAGAGAGAGAGAGAGAAAAAAGTGAGAGAGGGGGGGAAGGAGCGTTATGCCAGAGAAGAGAAGAGAGAGAGAGGAGAGAGAGAGGGGAGAGAGAGAGACACAGACAGAAGACGACGACAAAAGAGGGAGAAAAGGGAGAGTTATCCCAGAGAGAGGGGAGGAGAGGAACAGACAGAAGACGACGACAGACAGCAGACAGAGGGGGAGAGGGGAGCATTATCCAGAGGAGAGAGAGAGAGACAGCAAAAAGACAGACAGACAGAAGAGAGGGAGAGAAGGAGCAGTTAGCAGACAGAGAGAGAGGAGAGATAGAGACAACGACGACAAGAGAGGGGGAAAAGGAGCAGTTATGCCAGAGAGAGAGAAGAGGGAGAGAGAGGAGAGGGAGAGAGAGAAAAGGGAGCAGTTAGCCAGAGAGAGGGGGAGACAGACGACAGAGAAGGGGGAGAGGGGAGCAGTTATCCAGAGAGAGAGAGGGGGAAAAAGGGGGAGGAGGGAGAGAGAGAGAGAGTGAGGAGGGAAGGAGCATTATCCCAGAGGAGAGGAGTGTGAGAGAGGAGAAGGAGCATTTATGCGGGAGGAGGAGAGAGAGGAGAAGAGAGAGGAAGAGGGAGGGGTTATGCCAGGAGAGGAGAGAGAGAGAGGAGAGAGAGAGAGAGAAAGGAGCAGTTATCCAGAGAGAGAGAAGACAAAGAGAGAGGGGGAAAGAAGGAGCAGTTAGCCAGAAGAGAGAGAGAGAGAGAGGAGGAGAGGAGGTGAGAGAGGAAGGAGCATTTCCCAGAGAGAGAGACAGACGGGACAAAAGGAGAGGGAGAAAAGGGAGCAGTTATGCCAGAGAGAGAGAGAGAGAGACAGACAGACAAAGACAGAGAGAGGGGGGAGAGAAGGAGCAGTTATGCCAGAGGAGAGAGAGACAGAAGCAACAGAGAGAGAGGGAAGAAGGACATTATGCCAGAGAGGAGAGAGGGGAGAGAGGAAGAAAGAGAGAGGGGAAAAGAGAGAGAGAGAGAAGACAGACAGACAGACAGAAGCAGAAGGGAGGAAGGACATTATCCCAGAGAAGGAGAGAAGACGACAGACAGACAACGACAGAGAGGGAGAAAGGAGCAGTTTCCCAAGAGAGAGAGACAGACAACGACAGACAGACAGAGGGGAGGAGGGGAGAGACAGCAACGACAGACAAAAAGAGGGGAGAGAAGGAGCAGTTATCCAGAGAGAGAAGAGAGAGACGCAGACAGACGAGGGGGGAAGGGAAAGGAGAAGGAGAGAGAAGACAGAAGCAGACGCAGACGAAAAAAGAAGGGGGAAGGAGCAGTTATGCCAGGAGAGAGAGAGAGACAGACAGACAGACGGGACGACAGACAGACAGACGGGGAGAGAAGGGGTTTACCAGAGAGAGGGGAGAACTGAACCTGAACTCTCGAACTCGAATTTTAATGAGGGAAATGAGATAACCCAGAGTTTCTTTACACCAGGCCCTCTGGGGAAAAAAGGAAACAAACATAAATTTAAATCAATGAATTAAAAAACAGGAAAAGGGGAGGGGAAGAGAGAGAGGAGAGAGAGAGACAAGACAGACAACAGACAGCAGGCACAGGGGACAGAAGACACCAGAAAGAAGACAATATAGAGAAAAAAACAAAGAGAAAGGGTTAGCAGGCAGGGAAAAAAAACCCAGGGCACAAGAGAGTTTCCCTGGAAAAATTTCTTAAAAAAAAAGCCTTGATAGGGAAAGAAATACGTTGCAGCCCAAAAAAAAAAGGGTGGCGCTGTTTTTTGGGGCGAGTGCTCCCCCCGGGGGAGAGCACCCTGTTTTTCACGCGGAAATCTTGACTTAAAGTGGTTTTAAATAAATAAAAAAATAAATAAAAAGGTAAAGTTTGAAAAAATGAGAAGGGTTGTGAGGGGGAGAGATAAGAAGAGAGGGGGGGGAGGAAGGGGGGATAGAGGTGGGGGGAGAGAGAGAATAAATTATTAAAGAGTGTATAAGGTGTTTTTCTTTAAAAGAGGAAGGGTGGGGGGAAAAGAAAAAGGGGGGGGAAGGGAGGAAAGAGTGGGGGGTGGGGAGACGACAGACGACAGAGAAGACAGACACACACAACAACACACCCCAAAACCCCACACACACCCACACACACCACCACACACACCCCCACACACACACAGGAGTGGGAGGAGAAAAAAACAAAAAGGGAGAAAACACAAAATGGGATGTACAAAAGAAAAAAAAAAAATAAATAAAAACAAGAAAACAAGAAAAAAGAAACACAAAAAGTAGCAGACAGCCCAAAGACCACAGTAGGGTATTTTTTTTTTAAAATACGACGGGAAACAGACAGAAAACAGACAGACAGACAAGCAGACGAAAAGTAGAAAGGTTTTTTTTAAACACCGAAAGTTCTCTGGCTACATCCTAAAATCTATTTTTTTTCCCCCCCACCCAAATTCCTTGGGTTGCAAAAACATCCCCTGCCCAACACCCACAGCCTGTTAAAATTTCCCTCCCTATTTTTTTGCCTTTTTCTCAGACAAAAATTCGAAACTACGCTCCCGACTGGTCAGACTCAATTTCCCGCCTGCGCCCCCTGATCCCCCGTTCATGGCCTCCTCTCTTTCCTTCCCCCCAAAGTGAAAAAGAAATCTGACAGTTCTGAAGGAAATGACTATAAAAACATGCGCCCTGACCCATACCCGCTCCCGTTTTCTCACAACGCCTTTCCACAAAATTGTACCCATTATCACAAAAAAAGTAAACTCTTTTCTTTTCAGGGAAATTTTTCCCTAGCTCTTAAAACGCAATAGTCACACTTACTGAAAAAGCACGACCTCGATCCCAACTTTTTTTTTAAAATTATTGGGCCCGTCTAAATTACCCTTTGTCTTAAAATACTGAAAAAGTCGTTTTCAAAAAGCTCAACAGTCACCTTATTCCAATGATCTCCTTCCCCCTTTTTAATCTGCCTATCGCCCAACCCCGCACCGAAACCACCCCAGTCCACCTTTGATACCTTCTACTGGTTCTGATGCAGGAAAAATCTCCCCCTCACCTTCTTGATTATCTGCACCCCTTTTATACCATAGACATCAAATTTTTCTTTCTCGCCCCCAAATTTTCGTTTGGTATTACGGCGCGCCTCACCGGTTTTCTTCTACCCACAAAGGATCCGAAAGTTATTTTAAAAAATTCAATCAAAACCGCAAAATGGAATGTGGGGGTCCGCGGATCGTCCCGGGCCCCCTTCTCTTTATCTTATACTGCTCCCTCTCACTAAATAAAAAACCACCCAAATTTTCATCATTTCATGCCGTGATACTCGCTTCAGGCAGTGTACTTTTGAAAAAAATTTCCCTTCCCTCCTGACCCAAAAAAAGTCCTACTGCCTTCAAGAATTAAAACGGATGATCGAACAAGTTACAACTTAATGCGATAAAACCGAAGCCAGCTCTGGGGACCCAAATAAATTTTCCCTCTACGCAAAAGCTTAAATAGAAATGGGCAATACCTTCCTTTGTAAAACTTTGAAGTATTTAGGATATTCTTGACAACACATTCTATGAAAAAATTTTCATCCCCCGCCCTCCCATTTTGTACTATAAATTTACGGCGCTAAGCGCGATTCGCAAGTATCTGCCCACTGATGCAACTTCCAAGCTTGTACACTTCATTCTTCACTTTTTGATACGTAATTCTTTTTTGGTGGCCTACCAGCATCACTACCCACTCCCCTTAAACGCATCAAAATCTGCAGCCGATGGTCTAAGAAAGAAAAAATCGAACCATCCCCTTTCTTTGCGTCTCTCCTGGGGCCTGTCTCACAAAGACGGGATATAAAATCAATACCCTTATTTCAAATGTTCCACAAATCTGCACCCCTTACCTCTAAAAATGTCTTATCTGTACACCCCATCCCTTTCCCTTCTTTCACCCGCAGAATTTGCTTTCGAACCCCAGATTCAAACAAACCCATGTTGGCCGTCGCTCCCTTCTTTTTTTCTGGTCCTCCATGGAATGACCCCCTTTTTCACTTCGACAAAACCCTCACTTGATCCCTTCAAACCCAGCTCAAAACACACTTTTTCTCCCTGAGTTTCCCCCCAAAACGTCCTAATTTTCAAACAGATTTTTACCTTCTAAGTGTTGTTCCGAGTGTGGTGTGTGTGGTGTGTGTGTGTGGTGTGTGTGTGTGGTGTGGTGTTTTGGTGTGTTGTGTGTTGGTGTGCGTTGTGTGGTGCAGGCGGCATACGTGCGGGGGCGCAGGGTTTTGAAACTGTTTTTCATTATTTTTAAAAGGAGAGTGTGCCTGTAAAGATGAGTGCAAGCGTTCGATTTTTTTGTCTTTTTAAAAGATTCGCGTATAAAATTCCTATATTATTTTTATTAAGAGTCGCACACCTTAAAAGGCGTAGTATCTTCCCCCCCAGGCATGATATCAGTGACATTAGCCCTTTTTCGCTGTCTCTTCTTAGTCCTTTTAAATCAATAAAGGGCGCCACCAAAATAAGATCCTGTATATTTTTTTTTATTATTTATTTATTTATTCTTTTTACGGGATAGGGGAATAACCCATTGCTTTTTACTCCAGTCCGTTGTATGGGTTTTTGAAAATTTTTGTCATTGTTTCCACCAGCACCAATGGCTACACTTCCGAAAAGCGGAACAGGATTTAACGTGTGCGAAAGATTTTCGATGGTTGAACCGGGCCTCGGATATGTCTCATCCGAATGATTTTTGCATTCATTTTCGATTTTTTTTTTTTAAAAACGGGGAAGAAAGGGCTGGGCGGGGAAACAAACCCAAAACCTCACGGTTTATTTGTTGGCGGCGAACATTTTAACCATCCTCCCCTTCCTTTTTTTAAAATTAGGGGGGTTTGAGCTATGCTGGACTCACAGAGTACAGGTTTCTTTCTTTTGTTTTCTTCTTTCTTCTTTGCTTGCTTTTTCTTCTTCTTCTTCTTCTCTTTTCTTTTCTTCGCAATTCTTCTTCTTCGCAATTCTTCTTCTTCGTCAAACGCTCATACAGCAACTATTGTTATCTGTCATATGAGCGAAAACGCGTTGTGCTGCCGTTAAACGCCTGGCAAGTCAGGCCCAGAACATCCGACTTCGGCATGGGAGAGAAAATCTTTTAAGTCTTTCTGGAAAAAAAAGGCAGGAGAATGGACCAAGAAGGCAGAAATTAGACGAGAAGGAGTTGACAAGAAGAAAAGGGACGAGGCAGAAGCAAAGAGAGGGATAGAAAAGAGGGAATTCCTAGCACAGAATTTCCAGAAGGTGGAGATGCTATTTATACTGAAGGCCCCCGGCATCCCTACGGGGAAACAGAGTACATGTTTCTTTCTTAGTAGTGAAGTGTATGGCTGACAGAACCTAATTCTTTTCCGCGAATTTCAGGTTGTGCCTTTAGTTGTTGGATGTGTGTGTGTGTTGTGTGTGTGTGTGGTGTGTGTGTGGGGTTGTTTTGTGTGGTGTGTGTGTGTGTGTGTGTGTGTGGGGGGTGTGGTGTGTGTGTACAAGTCACCGATATGATTTTCGAAGAAAATCAGGAACACCCAATCTCTCTCTCTCAATCCTGCATTCCACACTTCCACCACCAGTATGGTGTTTCCACATAGCACAGAGAGCATGGACCTGACCCACGTTCGTTTCATTCAAACCATACATTCTCATTTTCACTTTTGGATTAGCGTGCGAAAGAGGGCGGGTGGAAGGGAGCATAAGCAACACACTCTCTGCTACAAAATGTCTAACATATCAACACAGACAAACAAACTGGATTTCTTAAAAAAACGTGTTTTATCTTGAGTCACCCACTTTTTGCAAGTGAGCAAACCCAACATTACTTGAGCTCGAAGAGCCACTCTTTCCAGCAGGTGGACAAAAAACTCCAACACCCTTTAAAGGTTCAATTCCACCCCAACACCACACACCACACACACGCTCTCTCTCTCTCTCTCTCTCTCTCTCTCTCTCTTTTCTCTCTCTCCCTGTCTCTGGCTCTCTCTCTCTCTCTTATATATCCGTAAGGGCGGGGACTGGATGTAAAAAAAGCACATGGGGGCTTATTCATTATCCTCGAAATAAACGAATTTGCCATTGTCAAATTTGTCATTGAAAGAAAGAAAGAAAGAAAGAAAGAAAAACCTAAGGACAAAAAGAGAAAAAGGATACGAAATTGTTATTCCACAACTGTCAGCCCATAAACTTCCTGAGGCAAAACTTTTTTTTGGCTGCAAACAATGAGTGTTGTGCCGTTCAGCAGATATGCCAGAGAGAGACAGAGACAGAAACAGAGACAGATAGGCACAGAGAGACAGACATACAGACAGTCAGAAACAGAAAGACAAACATAGAGGCAGAAACAGACAGAAGACAGGGACATAAAGAACATAAAAAAATGTTCCAAGTCCTAAGTTATAGCCCAGGAGACCACAAAGATTGTATCAGGACTGGCACTGTGTTGCCATGTCCAGCACAGACCAACGACTGTTGACACATTGAAATGACTGCATGCCCCCCCCCCCCCCCCCACACACACAGGGGATTCAGTTCCCAGTGATCAACAGTCCATAACAATCAGCAGGCAAGAATAACCTTAGACCAAAGGGGGAAGAATTTTTTTTTAAAAAGAAGAAATGTGTGTGTTGTATGTGTGTGTGCATGCGTGCGTGCGTGCGTGCGTGCGTGTGTGGGGTGTTGTGTGTGCGTGTGTGTGTGGTGTGTGTGTGTGTGTGCGTGTGTGTTTGTTGTGTGTATGTGTGTGAGGGAAAGAGACAATGACATGACAATGTTTAATGAATTTAGGTCTCTGCCATTTTCATGGGCCACATAAATGTCTACAAACAAATGAAGGCATATGAGAGAGGAGACTGATTGATGATGATTGATTGTTGAAATTTTTTGATTGATTGATTCCAAAGAGTTAGGGATAAGAATTGACATACTTTTTTCATGAAGGGGCGGGGAGGGGAGAGAGAGAGAGAGAGAGAGAGAGAGACGAGAGGAGAGAGAGAGAGAGAGAGAGAGAGGGGAGAGAGAGAGATGAGAACATTGGCAATTTGCAGGCAATGGACAACAACAGTAATGGGCTGATGGACATATTCTGTAAAACAATATTTATTTTCATCTCTTGTGAGAGGGGAGAGAGAAGAGAGAGAAGGGGGAGAGAGAGGAGAGAGAGAGAGAGAGAGAGAGAGATAGGCAGACAGACAGACAGACGAGACAGACAGACAGACAGAAAGACATGCAGAAAGACAGACAGACATATTAATTGATTGATTGATGGATGGATAATCATTCTAAAGGGTTACAGATAAGTATTGAAATACTTTTTTTTTCCATCCGGCCCTCGCCCTGAGAAGGGACTATCCTTAATAATCGCAGCTAGAGAGAGAGAGAGAGAGAGAGAGAGAGGACAGAGACAGACCAGACGACAGACAGAGACAGAGAGACAGAGAGAGAGAGAAAGAGAGCGAGAGAGACACACACGAGACAGAGACACAGACGACAGACAGGCAGGCAGGCAGGCAGTCATACAGACACACACAGGAAGAGGAGGGGGAGGAAGAAAAACCTAGCTTTAAACATAGAAAACTGCTTTGCACAGAAGCGCGCTGTCATTGAAGGAGGCAATGGCCGACCGCAGTAGTGTGGGCTGATGGGCACATCCTGTAAAACAATATTTAATCTTCTCCTCTCTGGAGGACACAACTCAATAATGGAAGTAAACGTGTCAAATAAACGCGAGGAAAATCCAGACACGAGGGATATGTTATTGCTTGGTGATTTGACAGTCGAAAACGAATGGCGCTAACTGTTAGTCTAGGTTAAATAGTCGCGCAGAAAACGGCAGACATGATTAAGACTGTAGTGTTATGTAATGGCTATATCAACAGCATCCTGTAGTTTCAACTAATGGCTATATTAATAGCATCCACGAGGTTTGTTTGTTTTACGTTTTCATTATTATCGTCAAAGGCTTTATGGAATTACTGTGTGTAGAACTAAAAACAATGTCTACAAAATAGGAACGAATGCAAATATTGGTATAAGCACTGACAAAAGTGCAGCCTACACGCCCACGCTCATGCGCTGCATGCACGCACGTTTGCACGCACACACACGCACAAAACACACACACACACACAGACAGTTGGACAAAGAAACAGACAAAGATATATACAGACAAAGAAGCAAACAGACAAAGACAGAACTCTGAACTACTACTGAAACAACTTATTCACACAGAGGCCGTTGGCCGCTACATGAAGGGGGTTGGGGATCAAATCGATACTCTGATAATAAGCATACAGGGTGAGAGACAGCTGTGACAAACACAGGCAAAGCCAACCCACAGCAGAAAAACTTTCAACTACTGACGGAAGGGGGGAAGGGGGAGGAGGGAAAGGGGGGAGGGGGGTACCAGCCTTTCCACATCATGATATTATCTCTCAGTCAAAAAGGTTTTGCATAAGTACAACGCTAAATGCTCACGATATTAGGAGGAAACCCCCGAGGAAATAACGAATCGAAGAATTGGGCTGGGTGTATATTTTTTTCAGGGGGTTATATTGTGGGCCAAATAGGAGCGAGATAGAGGAACAGAGAGGAGGGAAAAAACACAAAGGCCCTGAAACAGAAGACAGCAGAAGAACTGGAAATTTAAACTCAAAAAGGCCCTTGGGCCAAAATGAAGGGGGTTTCCCAAAGAGAGGAGAGAGAGAAAAGAGGGGAGAGAGAGAGAAAGGAGAGAGAGAGAGAGAGAGGGGGGGGGAGGGGGAGACAGACAACAGACACAGACCAGACACAGAGAGAGAAAACCCCAATGCAAATTTGACGAAAGAAACCACGGCGCAGATTGTGCCACTGGGCCAGACGAGCTAATGGAAAAGTTACTGCGAAGGAAGGGAATTTTTTATACAATATTCCCAAAACAAAAGGGGGAAACATGACAGTACAAAACACCCGCAGGCATCTTTGAGAATGCACCCTCAGAGGGGGTGGGGTGAGGGGGGGGGGGGGAAGAGGGGGGGGCCAGATGTGATTATTTCTCAACCTCCACCCCCCCCTTTTTCCATAAAAAAACCCCAAAAAAACAAAACGTGAGAAAACAAAAATAACAATACCCCCACTCTACCACCATCACTAAAGAAAAAAAAACAATAGGAACAACAA
This sequence comes from Rapana venosa, assembly GCA_028751875.1. Taxonomy (NCBI): domain Eukaryota; kingdom Metazoa; phylum Mollusca; class Gastropoda; order Neogastropoda; family Muricidae; genus Rapana; species Rapana venosa. The sequence continues at coordinate 37 of JAQIHA010000369.1, read as the reverse complement.
CAAAAACAAAAAGCAACAGCAGCAGCATCAACACAGT
>JAQIHA010000368.1:0-14343 GCA_028751875.1 Rapana venosa | reverse complement strand
CCCCCCCCCTTCCTCTCTTATCAACCCTCTTTTCCTCTTTTTCACCCTATCCTCTCTCTCTTCCTCACCCCTTTCTCTTTTTTTTCCCCACCCTCCTCCCCCTCTTTCCACCCCTCTCCTTTTTTCACTCTCTTCACCACCCTCTCTCCTTCTTCCCCTCCCTCTTTCTCTCTCCAATACCCCCTCTATTTTCTCCACCTCTCTCCTCTTCTCCACACACTTCTCTCTCTCTTCAACCCCTCCTCCTCTCTCCCCATTCCTCCCTTTAAACCCCTCTTTTCTCTTTCTTCCCACGCCAACTCCTTCTCTCTTCCCCACCTCTCTTCCTCTCTCATCTACATCCCCCCCCCCCCTCTCTCTTTTTCCCCCCTCTCTCTCTCTTCCCCCCCTTCCCTATCTGTTTCTCCATTCCCTTCCCCTCTTCTTCTCCATCACTCTCTCTTATCCACCGTCCTCTCTTCTCCCCCCCTCACCCCCCTTTTCTTCTCTTCTCCACCCTTTTCCCCCCCTCTCCCCCCCCCCTTCTCTTCTCCACCCCCCTTCTCCTCTCTTTTTCCCCCTTTTATCTCTCTTTCTCCCTTTCTCTCTCTTCCCCACCCTCCCCCTCTCTCTCTCTCTCTCTCTCTCTCTCCTCTCCTCTCCTTCCCCTCTCTCTCTCTCTCTCTTCTCTCTTTTTCCCCTCTCTCTCTTTTTCCCACCCCCCCCCCCCTCACTTCTCCCCCTTCTCTCTCTGTCTCTCCACCCACTCCCCTTCCCCACCCCCCCTCTGCTCTTTTCTCCACCCTCCTCTTTCTTTCTCCCCCATCACCTCTCTTCTCTCCCCTCTCCTCTTTTTCCCCAACCCCCCCCTCTTCTCTTCTAAAATCCTCTCTCCCCCCTCTTTCCTCCCCCCATCTCTCTCTCTCTCTCTTCTCCCCCCCCACCCCTCTATCCTTCCCCCCCCCCCCACTCTTTCTTTTTCACCTTTTCTTTCTCTCTTCTCCAACCCCTTCCCCTCTCACTTCACCACACTCTCTCTTCTATCTCTTCTCCACCCCACTTTTGTCCCTTTTCTCCCCCCTTTCTCTCTCTTCTCCCCTCTTTTTTTTCCCCCTTTTCCCCTTTTTTACCACCCTCTCTCTTTCTCTTCCCCCAACCCCCCCCCTCTCTCTCGTCTGCCTGTCTCTCTTCTTCTCCCCCCTTTTCCTCTCTATTCTCAATCCTCCTCTTCTCTCTTCTCCCCCACCCTCTCTTTCCTTCTTCACCCTCTTTTTTTTTTTTCCCCACCCCCCCTCTCTCTCTCTCTAAACCCCCCTCCTCCCTTCTTAACCTCCCTCTCTTCTCCCAACCCTCTCTCTTCACCCCCCTATCTCTCTCTCTTTTCCACCCCCCCCCTCTCCTCTCTTACCCCCTTTATCTCCCTCTTTTCTCCACCCCATTTCTCTCTCTTTTCGCCACCCTCTTTCTTCTCTTTTTCCCCCCCTTTCTCTTCCCCCACCTTTTTTTCTTTTTCTCCGCCCTTTCTTCTCCCCCCCCTTTCTCTCTCTTCTACCCGCTTCCTCTCCCTTTTTAAACCCCTCGCTCTCTCTCCTGAATTTTTTCTAAAACCCCACCCCCTCTCTCTTCTCCACATACCTCTCTCTCTTCTCCCCCTCCCTCTCAAATTCTCCACCCTTCTCTTTTCTCTTTTTCCCCCCCTCCCCCCCTCTCTTTTTCTAACCCAAAACTTTCTTTCTCTTCACACCTCTCGCTCTTCCCCAACCCCCCCCACCCCTCTCTTTCGCACTCTCTCTCTTCTCCTCACTCTTCTCACGTCTCTTCTCCCACCCCTCTCTCGCTCTTTTTCCTCACCCTCTTTTCCTTCTTTTAAACCCCTCTCTCTCTCTTATCAACCCTCTCCTCTCTTCTACCCTATCTCCTCTCTCTTCCCCCACCCAAACCTTTCTCTCTTTTTTTTTCCACCCCCCCTCTCTTTTTCCCACCCTCTCTCCTTTTTCCACTCCTTCCCCAACCCCTCCCTCTTTCTCCCCCCTCTTTTTTCTTTCCCCAAAATCCCCCCTCTCACCCTTCCCAGCCCCTCTCTCTTCCCAACACATCTCTCTTTCCCTTTTCACCCTCTCTCTCTCTCTTCCCCATTTTTTCCCCTTCTAAACCCCCTCTCTCTTTTTCTTCTCCACCCAACTCCTTTCTCTTAAACCCCCCCTCTCTTTCTCTCTCTCATTACATCCCCCCCCCCCTCTCTTCTCTTTTTCACCCTCTCTTTTCCCCTTTTCCTCCACCCTCTCCCTACCCCCCCTATTTTCCTTTCCCCCTTCATCTTCTTCCCATCTTTTCCTCTCTCTTATCCCCGCCTCTCTCTTCTCCACCCCTCCCCCCCCTCTCTTTTCTCCCCCCCTTCTCTCCTCTCCACCCCCCTCTTTTCCCCACTCCCCTTCTCTCTCTCTTTCCCCAAACCCTTTTTTCCCCTCTTCTCCACCATCTCTCTCTTCTCCACCCTCCTCTCTCTCTCTCTCTCTCTCCTCTGCCCCTCTCTCTTTTCTCCACCATCTCTCTTTTTTCTCCCCCCCCCCCCCCCCCCTCTCATTTCCCCAAACCTTCTCTCTCTGTCGTCCCCCAAACCATCTCTCTCTTTTCTCCACCCCCCCTCTGTCTTCTTCTCCCCCTCTTCTCTCTCTCTTCCCCCCCATGTATCTCTCTTTCTCTACCCTCCCTCTCTTTTCTCCAATCCCCCCTCTCTCTCTTCCCAAAACTATCTCTCTCTCTCTTTTTCCCCCCGACCCTCTTCAAATCTCTTCTCCACCCACTCTTTCTCTTTTAAAAACCCTTCTTTTCTCTCTTCTCCACCCCCCCCTCTCTATTTTTCCCACCACCCTCTTTTCCTCTACTCTTCCCCAAACCCCCCTTCTCTCTCGTTTTCCCACCCCTTCTTTTTTTCTCCCCCCTTTCGCTCTCGTTTTCCCCCATCCTCTCTCTCTCTCTTACCACCCTATCTCTTCACATTTTTTTTTAAAACCCTTTCTCTCTTTTTCTCCATCCTCCCTCGCTTCTCCCCCCCTCTCTCCTTTTTCCACCCCACTTTCGGTCTCTTTTTTTCCCCCCCTCTCCCCTCTTTCTCCACCTCTTTTTTTTCTCCTCTCTCTCTTAAACCAAAACCCTCTTTTCCTTTTCTTCCCCACCCTTTCTCTCTCTCTCTCTCTGAGTGGCGAGACACTAGAGGAGGTGGAAACTTTCAAGTACCTTGGAGCAGTCATCACCAAAGAAGGCACGAGCACACCTGAGGTGAAGATCAGACTTGCTGTGGCACTCTCCTCCATGTATAAGCTGGCGAAAGTGTGGAGAAACCACAACATCAGAACCCACACTAAGGTCAGACTCTACAAGGCACTCGTCACATCCATTGCCTTGTACAGCTGTGAAGCATGGACACTTACTGCCGATTTAGAACGTCGCATTCAAGCCTTTGAGATGAAGTGCCTCAGGCGGATCCTGAACATCACCTACAGAGACCGCAAAACCAATGACTACGTCTGGCAGCAGATCGAGGCACTGGCTGGCAAACAAGAACCATTGCTAGATACAGTCAAACGGAGGAAACTGAAGTGGTTTGGCCACACAACAAGGCATAACAGCCTGTCAAAGACAGTCCTGCAGGGAATGGTGGAAGGAGCAAGGAGGCAGGGACGACCACTCAAAAGCTGGATATCCAACATCAAGGAGTGGACCGGCCTCACTGTACCAAACCTCCTGAAAACAGCCCAGGACAGAACCATTTGGCGGTCCACTTGCAGCGTCCGTGCGGGTACCCCAACGGTCGTCCCGACCAAGGGATGAGTGAGCTGAGTGAGCTGAGTACTTTTATCATTCTTTGTTTTTGAATGATTGCGATACTTTTATCATTCTTTGATTTTGAATGATTGCGGTACTTTTATCATTTTTTGGTTGAATGATTGCAGTACTTTTATCATTCTTTGTTTTTGAATGATTGCAGTAGTTTTATTCTTTGTTTTGTAAATGGTTACGGTACTTTTATCATTTTTTGTTTGAATGATTGCAGTACTTTTATAAATTCTTTGATTTTGAATGATTGCAGTAGTTTTATTATTCTTTGTTTTGTGAATGATTGCGGTACTTTTATCCTTCTTTGTTTTTGATTGAATGCAGTAGGTCTATCATTCTTTCTTTGAATGATTGCAGTAGTTTTATCATCATTCTTTGTTTGAATGATTGCAGTACTTTATCATTTTGTGAATGATTGCAGTAGTTTTATCATTCTTTGTTTTTGAATGATTGCAGTACTTTTACCAGTCTTTTGTGTTTCTGAAGAGTCGGACAATTCTATGAGAAAAAGCTGATGTTTTCGGTTCCATGACATTTCAGCGCCAACATTTCAGCGCCAACATTTCAGCGCCAACATTTCAGCGCCGTACATTTCAGCACCGTACATTTCAGCGCCGTGCATTTCAGCGCCGTACATTTCAGCGCCGTGCATTTCAGCGCCGTGCATTTCAGCGCCGTGCATTTCAGCGCCAAACAGCATGAGAGAGAGAGTGGGGGGGGGGGGGGAACTAGCTAAATACATAAACACACACACACACACACACACACGCACACATACACATACACACACACACACACACACACAACACACACACCACACACAGAGGAATATAACCAACACTCACTTCGTCTTTCTTGAGTTCTTTCTTTTAATTGAACTTTGAGTTCTTTTTTAATTGAACTTTAAAGATAAAATCACATGAAAAATTAAAATCACTGAATGTCACTGAATATGCATCGTTTGGTGCCTCTCCTAAAACATGAATGCGAAAGCAATGCCCTCCATCGTGTCCATGAGAGAACGATCCCCTGCATTGTACTGCAAGATGATGGTTTTGACACGTTTTTGTAGGTCTTTGTACTTTCGGCGCTGTGACACAAAAAGAAGAAACGGAAAGGGAGATGAGATAGGAAGAGGGAGAGAGAGAGAGAGAGAGAGAGAAGAGAGAGAGAGAAGAGAGAGAGAGAGAGAGAGAGAGAGAGAGAGAGAGAGAGAGAGAGCACACACACACTCACACACACACACACACACACAAAGAACACACACCACAAACACACACACATACACACACACACACACACACACACACTTACACGGACACACACCCACACACACACACACACACAGAAGGGAGAGAGGAGAGAAGAGAGAGAGAGAGAGAGAGAGAGAGAGAGGAGAGAGAGAGAGAGAGAGAGAAGAGAGAGAGAGAGAGAGAGAGAGAGAAGCACACACTCACTCACACACACACACACACACACACAACACACACAAGAGACACACACACAAACACAAACGCACATACACACGAGAGAGAGAGAGAGAGAGAGAGGAGAAGAGAGAGAGAGAGGAGAGGAGAGAGAGAGAGAGAGAGAGAGAGAGAGAGAACTCAAGAACTCAAGAACTCAAGAACTCAAGAATTTAATTGTATAGGCCATACAACCCGTTACAAATATGTGGGCAATCAGGAATGACTGGATGTGTTGAATATGGCATTACAGTAGAACAAACACATTGTAAAGGAAACATCAGTAAATCAAAGGAATCAACACTGGGTTTCCAAATGACATTAGCGGCGTTTGTTGGCATGATAAATATATCTGCCAAGATCATAGACACACGTATCATCTTGCATTAATCTTTGAAATGAAGCTAGCGAAGGATACATACTATATTTTTTCGGGATGAATTTCAGTCGTAAGTCACTGAGAAAACTGCAGTGAAAAAGAAAGTGTAATTCTGTTTCTATAGCACTATGACAAAATGAACACTGAAGATCTTGCTCAGAAACGGCTGTGTAGCGTTTTCTGTGCGTCTGTAGGTCTGATATTCCTAGTCTAAATCTGATCCAAATGTCACGGATATGCTTATTAGGCACCAAGGAAAAGTACGTTTCCATAGATACAGATAATTTAAATGTACGATATACACTGAATCTCGTGCTATTGTTAATATGTTCATTCCACTTTTGATAGAAGCAATCGATCAATCTTTGCTTAAACTGGCTTAAGAAAGGTTTATGATTAGTGACACCTTGGTTTTCCCATACAAAGCCGAAACCAGTCTCGTATAACATTTTACAAATATGTGATACCCAACACATTTTACCATCATTATGGAGAGACAAAAGCATATTGTAGGCCTTTCGTGGGAGTCTGGATTCTTCTAGTTCGGTCAGCCGCAGCCAATATCGTATTGTACATACATAACTAGAAATATGTAATGGGTAACGACCCGTTTCACTGTAAACCATGTCATTTGGAGTTCGGGGGCTTACATTTAACAGTTTTTTAAGAGCAAATGTGTGGACATTCTCCACTGCTTTCTGTTGAGACAGGCCCCATATTTCTGCTCCATACATTAGAATCGGTTTAATTTGTGAATCAAACAGTTTGACAAAAATCTCTGTTGAAAAATCTCCCAGTTTCCATAGAGTTCTGAAGATGTTAATTACCCCTTTTCTAGCTTTACATGAGAGTTCACGTACTGCTTTACTGTACGCCAATTTAGTTGAAAGGAATAAGCCCAGGTATTTATAGGAATTTACGATAGCTATTACATTTCCCTGTAAAACCAAACCTCTTTCTTTAGCCACATGCCCACCATTTCTGAATATAACGATATTCGATTTATCAAGATTTACATGCAAATTAGCTTTTTGATTGATTAGCAAGAACGTTTAGCTGGTTTTGTAACCCTGCAACACTGTCCGATATTAAAACGATGTCGTCAGCAAACAACAAAATGAACATTTCTAGTGTATCGGGTAAAGCTGAACACCATGTTTACCTTTTTTGATAACTTCTTGGGCCAACTCGTTGATAAATAATGAAAATAAGAGAGGGCTTGTTATTTCGCCTGTTTTAAGCCTTTGAAGCAAGATATGGCTTCTGATATCTTGCTTCCATAACGAATCCGTACTTTAACAGTTGCGTACATGCTCTGTAATATTTTCAAATATTTCCATTTACACCATTTTTCTGCAAGGTCGGCCAAAGTTTGCTAAGAGAAATAAGGTCAAAAGCCTTTTTGAAATCGATAAAAGCGACATACAATTTTCTGTTTCTTAGGAGTTGTCTTTGGATAATTGCAAATAATGTGAAATGTGATCTACCGTGGAGTGATCTTTTCGAAAACCTGCCTGTATTTCACCAAGGATATTTCTGTTTTCTACGAAGCTGATAACCGTTTATTAATTATATAGCTTAGGAGTTTACTACATATGTTAATAATGAGATGCCTCTATAATTGTCTGGATTGTGGATGGTTCCTTTCTTATGAATGGGGGTGGATGATAGCTTCTGTCCAAGATTCTGGATAGAGTCAGAAGAAAAATCTTGTTAAACAGATGGACAAGAAAGGATATTATTCTTTTATGATTTACTACTGACTTAAAAATTTCAGGGATAATCCATCGAGGCCAGCAGCTTTGTTATGTTTCAGATGTTTAATGGCCTTAACAATTTCTTCCTCATTGATATCTGAATTTAATTCTATCACATCCTGCGGAATGTCCATTGAGTCAGATAAACTTGCACTGCTGCCAGTGACTTCCTCCTGTTCACTTCCCCCATCACCAAAGAGCCCTTTAAATGTTCAACCCATTGCTCCATAGCTATATTGCCTATCTCCGATGTTTTCCTTGAAAATTTCTTTATGTGTCTCCAAAACTTGCAGTAATCTTTATACTGTTTACAAGTTCCTCTCTGCTTTTTCTTTTGAATTCTTTTTCTTTGGTGGCTAAAAGCTTTTTGTAATTTCTACGGGTATTTACAGTATACTGTTCTGTCCAATGAAGAATTAGTACGTAAAAAACCACGAAGAGCAGAACGAGTGACCCTTCTGGCACGCTCACACTCACCATCAAACCACTCACTCCCTTTCTTTCTTTGTCCCCTGAATGTTTTCTTAAAACAGGAGGCAGCAGAAGACAGCATGTTCGTAAAAACATTTACAGCCTCATTAATGTTGGAATCACTGAGTAAGAACGCTTCATCTAGTTTCTGTAAGTTGTCAGGCAAATCAAGATTGCTGAGAAAAGTGTCCTGTTTGTCCTGCGACCATACAAGTTTATCAAAACAAACCCTTCTGTCCTTTAACTGCTCAATTTTGGCATTACATAAAGCATGACAGACTATGGGCATATGCTTAGAATCAATACGTTCTTCAACATGCATGTCACAGGGGATTGAACAAAGAGAACAGGAAAATAAAAAATAATCTATGACGCTGTTACCAGTAGTGGAGAGATAAATGTAAAGGAACCATTTCTGTCACCTGCAGTAGAACCATTAGTATGTAAAGATCAAACTTGTACACAAACATAGCAAATTTTTTCCCGTAACTGTTTTGACTGTGATCTTGTGAAACATCTCTGTGGAGCAGTAGATACATCAGTATTGGAAAGGGTTGGTAAGTTGAAGGATTCATCTTGCTCGAAGCAAAAAGAATCACCATCAAAATACATGGCTGTTTGCTTGCTGTTCTTGCATTTAGATCACCACATATGATGAACTGTGCATCATTATTGCCTTCAACAATATCAAGCATGCAACGTTCAAGCATTGAAATACCATCTGTGAAATCACTATTATCATAAAAATGGACTATTGTTGGGTTTAGATATGTACAAATCATAAATACATCAGACAGAGTACCAAAAAGTTCGTTAGATAGTTGCATTATGATCACCTTGTTATATGGAGTTGACACGTCTTTAACAAAGTGCAAAAATTCATTTCTAACTAAAACAACTACCCCACCACTATTTCTTCATTGTTTTGAAAACTTCTGGGCTGGTGCATGAAAAGCAGTATGACCGGGAAATGCGTTTGAACAAAAGTTTTTCATAAAGGTTTCAGTGAAACAAACAAAATCATACTGCGACACAAAAGATATAAATGAACTGTCCTTCAGTTTTGATGCCAAGCCTTCCACATTCCAGGCCAGTATTGTGCACTGGACGTGGGGGCGGAGAAATACTGTCACTCTTCCTCTTAGGGTCATGACCTTGGCGTCATTCTTTTTCTTAGAAGTACTGTCTTTGAGGCTTGCTTCTTGTTTTTGTGGTGAGCACTCATCAGTTAGTTGGCAGTCTTGCCTGCGTTCTTCGTGTCCGTCTGTCCGCGGAGGCTTGTTGTGAATTGCTGTCACTCAAAGTCCGTGCATCGTTGCTCTGCTCGCCTGCAATGTTCAGTGCAGGGGAATCCCCTGTCTTCTGTTCTGTCCTTTGCGGTGCGGCTGCACTTAGTTCTGTTGCACGCTCTTTTCCGTCATCGTTATTCTTTTCTGAGCCATCCAGGGAAGGGTGGGGGTTAAACAACAAACCCTGGGTGGAGGGGGAAGGGGGGGAGTTGTAGTGGGAGTCGTTGTGTATTGTCTTTCTGTCCTTGCAAAGTATGTCCGTATTTAGCTGTCACATCTCTCCTCTGACCTTCTCCGTGTGTTGGTGTGGGGAGAAAGCAGGCTCAGTGCCGGCAGGATCCCACACAGCAGGACGGGGCGGAGTGCTGCGCTCCTCACACACTGTCTCACGGAGAGGGGGGCTGACTTGCTCTGTTGCTCCCGGCGCTGGACTCAGCTTGGACACTGGCAGCAGTCTCCACGATGTTCCTCGAGGCGGGAGAAGGAGACAGGTCTGGCTGCATTCCACAGCTCCTCAGAGGTGGATGGAACATCAGCCAACACCTCACTGTAGAGGCGTGTACCAGGGGCTATGGGTACCGCATGGGGTGTGGCCCTGAGTTTCAGAGGAGGTAGATCTTGAAGCCTGACGGTGTTGCAGCATGGAGAATGTGTCTCGTCTTCTGTTCGCTTCTGTCTGCCTCCAACTTCTCCTTTCGCCCTGGGGGAAGGTAATGTTCCTCTGTCCTTCCCTGTCTCCGCGTGGAACTGGTTCTGTTTGCTGTCGTATGCATTCCTCTGGTGCCTTGAGTCCAGTTCCTCCCAGGTCCCGTGGCGGTAAGTGTGATGATCTCTCCGGTGATTCCCGCTGTACCTAGGGGGGCGTGGCTGGCGATCTTCCACTTGCAGTCGGCCTGCTCTGAAGTAGGCCAGTTGACCTGCTGAGATGGTGCTCCACTTCCTCTCTTTGGCGGACAGTCAGATCGCAGGATCCTGATGTTTACTTGCCGGAGGAGATCTCTCAGTGCTTTGTTGGCCAGGATTTCCATTTTGTCACTCCACCTGTGCATACGGACAATCAGTGGTCGCGGAGGAATCTCTGTGTGTTCGCCGAGCTCCACGCGGTAGCACCTTTCAATATCCGATTCCTGCCATGTCCGTGATGATGAATACTCATTCAGCAGATCGACAAAACCTGCAAGCTGTTCTGGGTGGTTTCATAACCATCTTCTCTGACGCAAGAAATTTCAGGTACTCTGTCGGGAATCCTTCTGCAGTTCTTCTAGTTCCCTTTCCATTCTGTCCATCCGTTCATGAAAGTATGTCTGGTTTTCTTTGATTTCGAGATGTCTTGCTGTCTTCTCGAGCCCAATCTGGAGGGAGTACAGTTCCGAAGCCAGACGATCAAAGGAACTTTGTAGTTTTGCCAGGTTCTCGTCCACTTTATGGCACACGTCGGTAGCGTGGGTTTGAGAAAATCATGAAGTCCGAAAATTTGTTGTCCAGGGACATTTGTACTTGTTGCATGAAATAGTTGGAGTAGTTGTAGTCGTTATAGTCATTGTAGCTATTGTAGTTTGTTTCATGAGTGTAATCCTGTGTCCTGGATTCAGTTGCAATGTCCCCACTCAACAAGAGCAGGAGAAAGAACAGACAGTAAAGTGCAAAGACAGTCACAGCAGTGCACCAGCCTGTCACTTCTGTTGTCACTGAACATGGCCGGGCCAGTGGCTTGTTTCTCTGTTGCTGGTTTTTTCCCCTTGCAGATATCTTCACTGCTATGCAGTAGAATTGTCCAATTTTTTGTTTGTGTACTTCTGCTGTTGTTGGCATTTTGATGGTACCATTAAACAGTCACTGGTAATTACCAATCCTGCTTAATTAACAAAAAAAGTCATTAATTGCAGAGAGCGTACAAAAACACGTCTTGCTGCGACTGTGAACACGAGTTCACCCCAGAGAGAGAGAGAGAGAGAGAGAGAGAGAGAGAGAAGGGTGAGAGAGGATGAGAGAGAGAGAGGCACACACTCACACACACACTTACACGGACACACACAAACAACAAAAACAAAAACATACACACACACGCACACACTTACACACACACACACACAAACAAAACAAAAACATTCAAGCGCACAAACCCCTCCTCCAAACTGCCCCCCCCCCCTCCACACACACAACACACAAACACACACACAAACACACACGCACATACACACACACACACAACACATACACACACACACACAACAAAGAGATACACACACAAACTGAACTGTACGGCGCTGAACTGTACGGCGCTGAACTGTACGGCGCTGAACTGTACGGCGCTGAACTGTACGGCGCTGAAATGTACGGCGCTGAAATGTACGGTGCTGAAATGTTGGCGCTGAAATGTTGGCGCTGAAATGTTGGCGCTGAAATGACGTGTTACCGATGTTTTCATATGGATAAACAAGAGGGAGAGGGGGAAAAGTGATATTGTTAGCCTGTGTAAAGCGAGAAGGGTGGGAGGAAGAGGAGATGAGACAGACAGACAGACAGACATACAGAGACAGAGACAGAGAATGAACCCTTTTATTATTGAATGAATCTTTATTTTTCAAGGGTAACAGAATAAACATACGCATACTTTTTCTTTCATCCGGCCCTTGCGTTGATTAGGGACCATCAACAAAACAGGGGGAAAAACCCTACTACAACAATGACAACATGATTTAAAAAGAATAAGTGTATATTTAACAATACATAAACCCCAACTGACCTGAACATTATTTTCAAGAGATACATAGATTATATTTTTGTTGAGAAAAGAAATATGCGTTCAATAATGCATAGTTCTCAAATGGATCGAACATTAACATGAAAATGGTTACAGTGATGAGAGAGAGAGAGAGAGATGAGAGTGAGAGAGAGAGAGAGAGAGGGAGAGAGAGAGAGAGAGAGAGAGAGAGAGAGAGAGAGAGAGAGAGAGGGAGATTTATTTCAGTAAGGCCAATGCTCCTTTAGAACGGGCGTGAACAGCAAACAATTTAAGTGAAACACAAAATATATACACTATACTTCAACATTTCATTCAGATTTTGAACAAAATGTTTGATGTCACGTCTACAGCAATACATCATTCAGATTTTTAGCAAAATAACTGATCTAATACTACAACCAGCATGAACGACATAATTATTATTCAGATCTTAAACAAAATGGAACAACTAATGTTAAAACTACAACATAACAATTATTCAGAGTTTTAACAAAATCGAACTAAAACCAGACCCATGTTGGTACGACAATCATGCACACACGCACGCACGCACGCACACACACACACACACACACACACACACACACACACACACACACACACACACACACACACACACACCCCACACACCACACACAAGGGATAGCCTAGTGGTTAGAACATTACGCTCGCAATCTGACGACCCGGGTTCGATTCCAGTTCAAGGGGATATATTCCCCTGGAGTTAGCAACAGTGCAGACTCCACTCTCCCCAAAAGTCCTTCGGATGAAACTATAAACCGAGGTCCCGTGTGCAAACGCACGCAGAACATCTTGCGCACACGTTAAATCCTGTTCCGCTTTTCGTAATAGTAGGCCATTGTGTGCCGGTGGGAACAGATGACATAAATTACAAAACCGCATACACAGGGGGACTGGGAAAAAAAAGCACATGAGTGCTTATTCCATTATCCTCGATAAAAAAATTAATAAATAAATAAAACACACACACACACACACACACACACACACACACACACACACACACACACACACACACACACACACACACTACAAAGAATCAGGTATTCTTTCACTCAATTACAGTCTGCATTTCAAGAAGTGTCTATGTATGTATACGAGCGCTTTGATTTGTTGCTTTACAATATTCAGCGCTATATAAATTCCATACATCATTATTATTATTATGGACAATATGATAAACGGAAAAGCCCCAAAGAAAATTGTGAAAAATGTTTCTCTTGATAAAAACAGGCATACTCATAGACAGTTTTTGTACAGGCCCCATAATAATCTCTATAAATCAAGCTTTGTTTATTCAAGAACAGTGTGGAATAATCTACCCCTTTTAAAAATCAGCTCCTTCGAAACAAACGTTTATAAAACTCTTGAAGAAAACATCTGATGGACAAATTCTAAGTCCACTTTTATACTTGAGGTTACATTACATCTGGCAGCTTTGTTGTTATTCCTAACCTTGTCATTTTGTATTTTCTTCATTTGTCTGGGAAAGACTTGAGTTATGTTGGTGTAGTGAATCTGGATTTATATTTTTAAAAAACCTCATAATTATATTTTCATTCTTTTCAAAGTGTATCAGCATCATCTTTTAAGTGCTTTTATATGTCAATTTTCTTGATCACTTTTGTGTGAGGGCAGGATGAAAAAAGGTTGCGTAAACTTAATCTATTACCTCAATAAAGATCATTTTACTGACTTGTCATGACACAACAAGAAAAGTAATCATCTATAACCATCCTTCCACATCAGGTACTTGATTAAAGAAGGCTAACAGTGGTTTTTTCAGAAAGGGTAGGTAAAAACATTTAAAGGTAAAGGAATAGCCATAACCTATGTGTCGTAGGGGAGCGAGCAAACAGAGACCTCAGCTTCTCTAGGGGCCAGGATATTGAGGCGGCGCCATCTTCTCGCTCGCTGCTTTACCTTCCCTGACCTAAAGAGGGCAGGTACCCATTTACAGTGGGGGAACTGGGGAACTCTACTGAAGTCAAGGCGCACAAACTGTCACCCTCCAAGTGGTAACCATGCTCGAAGTGTTAACATTAGCTGGGGGAAGCGAGTGCTCTGACCACTGGCTATCTATCCGTTTAGTTAATCCCTGCTGTCTTTTAACTCTGTGAATGTATGCCTTATGAAGGATTATGTGTTTGTGTTACAGTGGATTATTGTTTCTGGGACATGATAATGGGACGTAATGAGGATTCGTGAATGGTCAGCAGGAGTACGAGCCCTTCATACAGGTAAATTCTGTCGTTTTGTTGTTGTTGTTGTTGTTGTTGTTGTTGTTTCTTTCCCTCTCTGTCTCTGTATTTTTCTGTCTGTTGTTTGTTGTTTTTGTCTCTTTGGTTTTGTCTGTGTGTCGTCTGCTCTTTGGTGTTCTCGCGTTATTTGGGCCTTT
>JAQIHA010000367.1:0-14349 GCA_028751875.1 Rapana venosa | reverse complement strand
TTAGGTTTTCATAAACCTAAATCTGAGATGAAAAGTTTTGCTTGTAACCCCAGTAGTGGTATCTTTTGGTTGCCCAGCCCCCAAAGTATTTTCTTACTCTCAAGTGTTGATATGGTAAAAAACCCTGAGGCTAGCTTTTTTTGGCTCCCCCTCTATAGTACTGTAAATGTTTAATAGGGTTTAAATAACCTTACTTATCTGGAAAAAGGGGGGGTGGTTCTTCAAAAGCTTTAAATTTTTCCTTTTATGTCTTCCCGGAGTTTTCAATTTATGTTCCACCAGTTTTGCTTTACTCTTCATTAATTTGTTTGGTTAAGCACTTTTCTTAATGATGAAACCCTTGATGATATTGGTGCAATCAAGGTGCAAGCTCTGGGTGATTGAAACATCTCTCTAAAAGATATCCCAGTTATTTTGTACTTTGCTCGGGCCCTTGGATGAAATAAAGAGCACTGTCTTTAAAAAGGTCGCTCATAGACGTCTGTCTTGGTGCGCCCTGTAAAAAAAAGGATGTGAGAGCGAGCAGTTCAAAGTAAAGAGGAATACAAAACCTGTTACCTGGGCTTTTGCTATGCGCTTTTTTTTTTCTTTTTCCCTTTCAGCAGAAAACTCTTGTTTTACCCTCATCACCCGTATCCCCTTGTAAAATAAGATCACTCTTTTTCTTTGTCATCCTAAATCGATAG
The DNA here is from genome assembly GCA_028751875.1 of Rapana venosa. Classification (NCBI taxonomy): domain Eukaryota; kingdom Metazoa; phylum Mollusca; class Gastropoda; order Neogastropoda; family Muricidae; genus Rapana; species Rapana venosa. Next base: position 13,663 of record JAQIHA010000367.1, on the reverse strand, counting down.
CAAGAATTGTGGCTTTTTTTGGGACAGACCCCTGCCTTCTATTTTGACACTAACTTTTTTAAAATACCCCTTCCAAAGTTTGCTCCCCACACTTCTGTTTGGATCATTTTTCAGATTGTTCAATCTAAAAAGAAGCCTAGTTGTCTGGAACAAGACATCTCTTTTCCTAAATTAGGAAACCAAACGTCAGAATTGATTTTTCTTAATAGTGGAGGGGTTTTTGTAATAACGATTGTCTGTTGTTTCCTTTAATGCCTAAGGGATCTTTTAAACGTCTTTTATGGATCAAGGATTGCCCCAAATGTTTGTTGCGCCATTTTTTTTTTCTATAAGTAGCAAAAAAAAAAAAACAATAATGGGAATAATGGAAAGACTATGATATAGATAGGGATGATGTGTTTACGCCAGCTGATGATATGGGTGAAGCGGCACCCTCTGTAGCACCCTTGCATTCAGTCAAAAGAAAATTTTATTAGAAAGCAGGGTTAAAGATTTTCACAAAAGTTTGGGCAACCAACACCGAAGTACTAGACCATACTGACTATGATATGGACAACAAAGACAATCTGTATGCTAAAAAACTGACACAGGACAAAAGGTTTTATTAACAAAGAAAAAAACCCCCTCAGTTTTTAGCAAAAAAAAACACTCAAGCAGAGACTAAGTGTTGCTATGCAGAGAAAACTTGGTATTAGTGATGCACTAACTACTAAAAAGACTGCCTACGCAAGCTGTTGCACAACTACAAAATGGGTGAACAAAACCTACCACAAAAATTGAAAGTCTACCACTTGAAGACCTAGCACAGTCGGCAAAACAACAAATGAAACTATTCTAGAGTTGGAAACTAGCTTCACACAAGCAGACGAAGACACAGGGACTGAAAACAATAAATGATCAACCCCTCCCATGGAGAATAATGGGTCTCAATCAAGCACTACGAGTATTAGAGGCGAAAATGATAAATAATTTAGCAAAGCTAGGGATTAGACTCACGCATAGAACTAGAAAAAGAAAAAGCTTTGCAGAAGCGAGATGCAAAACTTGCCCGGAAGTAAAAGAAGAATCACACAGCGTCTAAAAATCTGCAAGATGAACGCCAAGCAAGATTAGAGGTCTTAAACAATAAACAGACAACAACTACAATCTCAGGTTAGCAGAATAAAAGAAACATTCCACCGAAATTTTTTATGAAAACAAAACTAGCGGAAAGATCCGTACACTGTTTCGGAGCAAGGCATAACACTTGTCAGTATAATTACAGCATTGGGTTTCGCTATTAGCACACTTGTGTATGCGTGACAGGAAGCACACTTCCGCCACCACCACCACCACCCTTTCCCCACCCACAGGGCAAAAGGCTGGGTTAGGGAAAAAACTCGGACTTAGCTGACTATTAAAAAAATTAGCCTACAAAGTTGGCACGCACTTCCTGGTTTTAATTGGTTTGTTGTTAGCTGGCTATTATCAACAGCAGGAAAAATTGTGGGATTTATGGCAGACATTTATGGGCGTTACTGGTTTTAGTTGTTGGTTTTCTTCTTTTTAAAATTTAAAAATAAGCAAGGCGCTTAAAACAAGTATACTTGTTAAAGCAGTTATTTTTATCATAGTGACTGTCTCTTAAGGGGAATAATTTTTTTTTTTTTTGCTCTGAGGTGGTTAGTAGTTCTTTCCCCTTTTGTTTCTTGTTTCGGCGACTTACTACACTTGTTTCTTTGTGGACTTTTCTATATACTTGGTGGTGTATTGTTTACACTTTCATTTTTTCCAAGCGCACATCATCTCCCGCTATAATAATATTGTTGTTGTAGTTTGTAATTGTTCCTATTTGTAAACTGCATGTTGGAAGGCAACATATAAAACCCTGTCTATAGCAAAGTCTACCTTAGACCTTTCATAGTGAAGAACATCTTGAAATGCTTGATGCTTGATGGTAGGTCAACAGCCGAGTTAATACTGTCTTCAAAATTGTGAACTGCTTTGTGCATCAAACCCAGTGCCACCAAAATATGACCCTTTTTGTGCTGTGCCCCAAGCAAGCACCAAATAGGTCCAAACGAGTTTTAAACCCTTTCTCTAACCCTTTGGTTTTGGTTAACCCTTCCTTTTTAATCAAGAAAAAAAGTCGCCCAATGCATACATGTGAATAGGGTTTCTATTAAAACCCAAAGAAAAACCTCTTGCACCATTTGAGAAAGTTTGTATTTGGGGGGCCCACCGTCTAGTTATACCTCCTGGACACCCCAAAATACGATTTTCCCCTTTGCCGTGATTTTATTGGCTTTCTAATTTTCTTAAATATTTAAAACTTTCCACACCTCATAACCCTTCGAAAATTCCTTTTTATTAAAATTAAATTTAAAAAAAACTTGGGGAAAGTGGGACCTGCTTTCCAGAAATAGCAAAACCCCTTTAAATTGATAGTAAAACAATGAACTTTACATAGACTTTACTAACTGGTTTTGGATGGTTTATGTGGTCAGCTTTGAAAAACCAAACCCCCGGTAGTTGCAAGGGTTAGCAAAGTTTAAGTGGTTTTTGGGGGAAAAATTTGTATGGATTAGAAAAACCATGTTTTGGGCATTTGGCTTAATCCTTTTTTGGGGGGTTTAAGTATGATTTCAGGGGGTTTGGGGGAATTTTTTAAATTCAAAGACAATGTCTTTTGCCCCGAAAACATCTAGCTTTTTAAAAAACCCATAGTTTTTGGGTTATAGTGGACCCGGGGCCTCGTATTTTGCACTTTATTAAATTTTTTACATTTTTAAATTCTATAATAGATAAAGGTTTTAAAACCCCTAACAAAGTTCAAATCAGGTGAAGTTTCCGAAACTAGCCATTCATATTGAAAACCCGCTTTTAAACCAAAAAACCTTTTGCTTTGAATGAGGTCTTCTACCATAATCAGGGAAAAACATCGACGAAAACAACAAGGGTTTTAAAAAATAGATTTGGGAACTAAAGCTTTTAATACCTTTACTGTGCAAGAAGGTTATTATGATTTCTGCACACGGGAAAAAAAGGAGTTTTTTTCCCCCAGTGACATCACACAAAAAAATCAAAAAAAGGCTATTTCTAAGAGAAAATTTTTACAGACTTCTTCATTTTAACCCGAAAAAAATTAAGGGGTTTTTGCCACTACTTCTTGCAGAAATGTTTTTGTTTTGGGGTGTCCCTGGGTTAGGGGAAAGAGATTGAGGGTTTGGTTTAACCTTTGGTTTTGGGGGGGGAGGACAAAACCTTTGTGGGGTGAAAAGGCCCATTGACATGTCAGTAAACTTTTTTGTTTTGTTACCCGCCCTCATTTAAATACAAAACAAAAAAAACCAAGGGGTTGATGGGGGGTTTTTCCTCTTCCCAGTCCCTTCGGGATCTACTAAAAAACCCTTTCCCCAACTAGCAGGGAAAATTTATGTGAAAGGGCCGCACAAAAAGCTTTACTACACTTAATTCAAAGAGCTAAAAAAAGGTGGCTTCCAGAAAACACTCTGTTTAAAAATTAAAAGACACGCACAAAAAAACATTTGCTGAAAAAATTTACATATTTACATTAAAAAATAAAATAATATAAAATAAAATTTATACAACAAAACCCAGTCACACGGGGTTTTCCCTTTTAATAAGGCACATGAAACATGCCAAAACTATTGGCTTAAAGATTTTGGTGATGTTCAAGAGTTTGGGGAAGGGAAAGGGGGAGTTTGGTGAAGGTTAAGTTTTTTTTTGTTACAAAAAATGTTTGGGATAAACAATGCACAGAAATTAGGGGGAAGTAAAAAACCCTCCTCGGTTTCCTAAACTTGAACAGTTGCTTAATGTTGAAGATGAAGATTTAGCAGTGATTTTACTTTACAAAGTAACTTTTTTAAAAGAAATTTAAATGGCAAAATAAAACCCAAACCTTTTGATGGGAGATAAGTTTGAGTTTTTTAGTCCAGACACTCTTTTTGGCCCCTGACAGAATTTTTCCTTTAAAACCCATAAATGTTGGACCATTTAAACATTGTTTTTGATACCCCAATCAGCGCAGCAAAAATTGAAGGTGGGATTTTTAAGCTTTTACGGGAATTGGACTTTAAATTGCTTCTGGGGAAAAGGGACTCAGTGAAAAAAAACCCCTAAACCCACATTGCTTTGATTCCTTTTTTTCTTTCCTTGGGGAGGGACAGTAAACATTGGGGTTTGTTTGGGTTTTTGCAAGAGAAGACAGAGCTAGTTTCTTGGCATGGGGGGTTTTAAATTTTAAAACGGGGAAAAGCCTCGATGTTGATCCCCTCGATTTGCTATTGCTTTTCGGAACAGCAGCGGTGAAAAATGAATGAAGGGAAAATTTCCAGAAATTTTAAAGTAAAACTTGCTCTAGACCCACCAAGCTGAAAACAATTAGCATCCCTCAATCTACACCACATTGACCTCTTTGGGCAGTTTTTCCCACAGATGTTGTATCCCCGACAACCCTTTAACAAGATTTACGGGAAGGGAAAAACCAAAAAAAATTACACACAGGGTTTTTTTTTAAAAACAGTTTGGGAAGAGGTTAAACGACCCCCAAAATTATCCAAAAAAAACCCTAGTGCACCAGACCCTGAACCTTTTAATGATAATGCAAATCCCCTTTGGGTTTGAAAATTTACACAGGCAGCATTTACTTTTGGGCAACAATAGAAAAAGTTTTAAAAAAATGAAGGGTGGGGTACAGGTTCAGCTTTTTACGTTTTGGCTCTATTACAAATTTCCCGGCAATTGTTACGCCCCCCAAACCCATTCCCCTTCCTACAAATTTCTTCCCTCCCAATCTTTGGGTTCCTTTTCCCCAATAACAGCGGGGGCCTTTTTTCCAATTTTTCACTTCATCTTTTCAAAAGTAAGGTATTGGGGGAAAACTAGAAAAACATGATGCGTGGTTCCCTTGGAAATTACCCAAAGCTAAGCCCATTAGATCATTATTAGCAAAGCTCTAACAGTTTCCCACAATATCAGAAGAGGAGTTCAAGCGTCTTCAGGATGACTATGATGACTAAAGCGTCAAATGTTGACCTCCAAAAAAAAAACCCAACAAAAAAGCTTCCCTTAATTGCCCCAAAAATAAAAAAAAATTTTATAAAAAAAAAAATTCCCCCCTTTTCCCACTCATTTTCCCCCTCTAAAAAGGTGCAAAAGTTCCCTTTTGGTTAAAATTAAAACCTTCCCCCCCAAAACCCAAAAACAAAAAAACCCAAAAACCAATTAAAAAAATTACTTTTTTTTTTTCTTACTAAAGATTTTAGAGTTTTTAGTTGGGGGGCTCGGTATGGACAAAGTGTTTCAGACAAGAGCTAAATGTTACACAAGGCCAAAACGGGGTAAAAAGCATTCAAGATGAAATTCCCAAAAAATTTAAAACCAAAACTAAACATAGATCCACCAGTAAGGTGCGTTGGTTGCTAAAAATTCTATACGCAAAAGAAAACAAAGTTTAAAGAATTAATGTTCATGTGTCAACAAAAAAACAAGACTGAACCCCTTTTTAAAGAGTCAAAAAAAAACATGGGCAGTGAGATGATGCGAAAATTTTCCGAAACATTTGAAAGAAAACAGCAAAAAATGGGGGGAATTCGGGTTCTTCCCCATAGAACTAAGAAAAAAAGTTTCATCCCATTGGGGGTAAAATTTTAAACTTTCCCCTTGCCCCTGATGTTTTTTAGAAAAACCCGGCTGTGCAAAAACATTCAGAACAAAGATGACAAGTGTTTTATGTGGTTTTGTTTTGGTTTGGCTGTTTTATGTAACAAAGAAGAGAGGGGAGTTTCAAATATCTAAAAATTGTAACAAGCTTGTTTTTCCCCGGCTTTTAAATTTCTGTGGTGTTAGGAGTTTTGCAATTTTGGAGGGAAATTTAAACCCCCCCATCAGGGTGAAGTGTACCCCGGGGAAGTTTTGGGAAAGGTCCCATAGGGGAACCCAGGGGGTTTAAACCCCAATTGGGGATCTAAAAAATTTTCCCCCCACAATAGGAAATTCCTGTTTAAGAACCATGTAGACCTCTTGTAGTGAGTGTTTGAAAGGAGTTATAAATTATACATTCATTAGATAAAGATTTAGACTTTTGCACAGAAACAAAAATAAACCCCCAAACAAGGGGTTTTGGGCAGAGATGCTTGGTTCGTTTAATCTTTACAGGCAGCGGGCAAACACGAAAACTTTGTAAGGGAAAGGGCCCGAAGCAATAATGAATTTCTTTTTCCAAAAGGGCCGGGAAAAGCAAGGTTTACTTAAAAAAATTAAAAGAAGCTAAAAAAGAGTCCATATGTGGTTTTTGCTGAAACTTTGAGTCTTTCATTGTCCCTTTAAAAGGACCGGCCCGGAAAAAATGCCAAAAAACAGTTTTAAATTTTCCTTTAATCATAAAGTTTTCATTTGTTTTTTTGTTTTTTTAGATCAGTGGTGGCCCTTTTGGAGCCATTTTGGGATAGAGGACCAGACGCAGCAAGTTTTTCTTGAACACAGGGAAAGCGAATCATAACCACTACTCTAAACGTTTAAAAACCTATAAGAGATCATTATGTCTGATAAAGACCGGGGAAGTATCCCTTCTGCCCCCTTTGCTGGGATTTGTGGTAATTTTTTAAAACCGCAGGTGGCAGACAATCACACTGTCAGAGATATGCCCAATCGTGGAAATTTTTCGGGGAGCAGCACATAGAAGTGTAATCTAAAACTAAAAGTAGACCCTTTAAAAACAGGGAAAAGCTGCCAGTCTTTTTCCAAAATCAAAGGGGGGGCTACGACTACACCAAATTTCATGCAGGCAGAAAACGGGTTGGGGTATAAGGCTTACTGCATTGCACAGTCATCAGGGGGAAGTACTGACTTTTTTTCACTAAATTTGCCCGTCCTTCTTTGATTCTGCACAAAAATTTTGATGGGATCTTAGAGTCCCTTTTCTTCATCGCTGAGTAAATTGCTCAATTCAGAAAAATACTTTTAACCAAAAACTTGCAAAAAGGAGTCTATTCCCTTAAAGAGTACATGGGGCTCAGGGAAAGCTTTGATGAAAAGAGCTGCCACCAAAAAAAAGCATTCTTCAGAGACTGGCGGGGGAAAGGAATCAGTGATGATGACTTCAGCATGCTCAGTGGGCAAAGGGGAAAAAATGCAGTGTCGGACATGGGGGCGATTTTTTATGATCAGTAAATTTTTGCTGATTTCATTTTTGCATGCTGAGGTTTTTTGAGAACTACAGGAAAAGGGTGGCATGAAAATTTTGGACTAGACCCATCACATTTTTATTACAGCACCGGGAATGTTTGGGAAGCTTTCTTGGGGTGTTTTTTGGGGTGCAGATTGATTTGTTGTCTGACCCCGCCAAAGCTCCAAATGATTGGGTTTGGGCTGCGTGGGTGGCTCCCGTATTTGGGATCGCACAAAATTTCTGTAAGGCCAACAAAAAATATTTAGAAGATATGGTCCTAGCAAGCTTTAAAATACCTTTATGCTTGGGACGCAAAACAAAACTGGTTTTGGATGGGCGATGTGTTTGTCACTACCCCTAAGAAACTTTCAGTTGTTTAAGGTCCTTTTGCTGTTGATGACACTCTAAAAACGTTTTCAAAAATGGTGCCGATCAAGGGACTAGGTTGGACTTAGAGTAATTTAAACTATCCATGAACTCATGATGGGGCCCCAAAGACACCCAATTTGGGTGCAGAAAGGCTCAAAAAAATTCCAAAAGAAAACCAAAAACTTTGGGACCAAATTAAATTTACAAGGCAAATATGTTTGTCATAAGATGGTACAGTTCTCCTAAGGCATGGGTTAAATTTTTTACTGCTGTTCATCCCTTTCTTTTTGTTTGACCAAAAAATTTCCCTGAAAAACCCTACTTTATGAAGAACACTGTTTGAGAAAAAGGCAAAACCCATGCAAACAGAAAGGGAAATTTCTTTTAAGCTCATGAACAAAAAGTTTCTTTTTGGGTTTTAAAAAATGGGAACCCACAAAAAGAAAAAAATGTTTAGATTAGTCACAAAAGGAAAAAGAAGCCTTAAAAATAAAAAACAAAGCCAAGCTATCAAGACTTAAAAGGGAAAACCCTGACAGTTTTGTATGGCATCATGATGGAAAAAAGTTGAGGGGGTTTAAAATAGAAAAAACCCGTTTTTCATTGGGTTCAGCGTGGAGCTGTCAAAGCTGTTTATGCGGGGTTCTTGTAAAATTACTTCAAGGCAAATTTTCCTCTGTAAAAAGGGGCTTGTACACAGGAACGACTCTTTTATCCTAGACTACCCACAGAAGATACATACAAAAACCTTGTAGAGGGCCCTTTGGCTGGGATCAGAGTCAAGGTTTTGGGGCACCAGTGTTAACCAAAAAAAAACCGTCCCCTTTATTTATTTCCCGTAAAAAAAAAAGTTTTTGGTAAGATGAAAGTGGGGATTTAACGGCAATTTTTTCAAAGGGAAAATTTTTGGGTGAGGGCCCAAAAAATGTATTGCGTTGGAAGGCCGAAAAGGTGTTATAAAAAAGGCAAAAGGTTGTTGGCAAACGTGTTCCCAAAAAAGCATCGTCCTGATAACTACAAGGGCTCTCTTTGAAGGTTTGGGGTATTTAATCATGAAAACCAAAACTTGCTCAACCCCCGCACCAAAACAAAAACAACTGTTTGGTTTTGAAAAAAGACATTTATTGCGCAGGAACACAAAAGGTTATTCTTAACCCGAGGGCCCCATACCACTTGGACACTGGGAACAAATAAAAAAAATTTTTTTTTTTAAAAAAAAACCAAAAAATTAAAACCAAAATAAAATTTTTTCCCTTTTAACCCACTTTTTCAAAAACTTCCCTTTTTAAAAAAACAATCCCACTCCCCCTACCCCTTAAAAAATAAAAAATTAAAAACCTTTTCCTAATTTCAAATTTTTAAACTTTTTTAAAAAATTTCCCTTTTTTTTAAAAAAAAAAAATTCCCCCCCAAAAAATAAACCCCAAAAAACAACCCCCCCCCACCAAACAAAAAAACCCCCCATCCCCCCCTTTTATTAAACCCCTTCCCCCAAACCCTTTTTAATAAACCTTAAAAATTTTCATCCCCCCTTTTAATATTTAAATAAAAAAACCCCTTTAATTAACCCCCTTCCCCCAAAAATTCTAAATTTTTCCCCCCAAAAAACCAACCCCCCTTCCTTCCCCTTTTCATTTATAAAAAAAACACAAAAAAAAATTCATTTTAAATATTTTTTCCCTTTAAATTAACCCAATTCCCCCCCAAAAATTTAAAAAAAATTTTTTTCCCCCTTTTCAAAAAAATTTTTTTTAAAAAATTATTTCTAACACCCCCCTTTTCCCTTTTCTTTCTAAAAAACCCCCTCTTTCAAAACTTTTTTTAAAAAAACCCCTTTCTTCTCTTTAAATTTTAAAAACAAACCCCCCTGTAAAACCAAATCGTTTAAAAAACCTCAAACCAAACCCCAAATCCCTCAAAATAAAAAACCCAATTTTTAAAAAATTTTTAAATAAATTTTTAAAAATTCCCCAAACCAGGAAATTTTTTGTAGAAAAAAATTTTTCTTTTACCAAAAAACATACTACTTTGGCCCAAAATTTCCCCAAATCCTTGTTTTTCCTAATAAATAAAACCCGGGGTTATTTTAAAGGGGTCTTCCTAAATTTTTTTTGGTTTAAAAAATAAGGATTTTTATACGGATCTGTAAACCAGTTGATTTTTCAGTTTTTTGTACCATATTTTTTTCCCAAATTTAATTTTTTATTTTTCCCTTTTAAATTTTTGAAGGGGCGGGTTTTTTAGGGACTTTTCTTTGAAATTTGGGGGGTTTCCGGTTGGGTTGTTTTTTGGGTTTTTTTATGTTTTTGGGTTTTTCTTCTGGTTTCTTGGTGCTCCAAAACCAAAAGGAAAAATTTTAACCAATTCCCAATTTTAAGGGTTTTGGGGTTTTCCAAAATTTTTAAATAAGAATGTATTTTTTTGGGTTTTTGGTGGGGCCCCGGTGTTCCCTTTTTCTGGGGTTTCTTTAAAAAAAAATACTTTTTTCTCATGTTTCTCCCGGTTTGGTTCCCTTTTGCTTTGTTTTTTTTGGGTAAAAGTTTTTTCTGTCGGGTTTTTCCCTTTTGTTTTTTTTCTTGCCAGCCTTAATTTTTCCCAAAGGGGTTTTTTTGTTACATTTCATTTTTAAAGGGAAATTGTTTGGGTTTTTGACAATTTTGATGTGTTTGGTTGGGGCTGTTTTTCTTGGGTTTTTTTAATTTTTTTGTTTTTATGTGGTTTAAATTTTGGTAAGTTTTTAAGTTTTATTTCTTAAGCTTGGTTGTTCTAAGGGAAAAACGGAATTTAATATTTCGTTGTTCTTTAAAACGGTTAGGCAAAATTATCCTTTTTAAGGGTTTTCCCTAAAAAAAAAGGCTTTTTTTTGTAAAAATTTAAAAACCCTTTTCCCTTGTTTTTTTTTAGGAAAATTTTGGGTCCATGACAGTCTTGGGCCCTTTCCCGGTTTTTATGGGCAAAATTTTGGATTTTGTGGAGGTCATTTGCAAAAATGTTTTGGGTTACATTAAGACCCTACTTGTGCTTTAGGATTGCCAAATTTACAGTATGCCCTAGGCTGTTCACATCTTTGCTCCAAGAAGGGATTATACCTATTAAAATACTTAATAAGTCTTGTGGTGATAACTGCTGCACCTGTTCAACTGTTAGTGTGTTCCTAAGTATTGCTTTGTTTTATTACAAGCAGCAGAGAGTACAACTTCTCCTTCTTATCCAGTAGACTCTTCTCATCTGTTATTTCTTCTTGACTAGAACCAGTAGATGTCATCAACAAAAGTTCGTCGCAATTCATGTTGTCTATCTTTATCATTATATTTTGTGTAAAATAATTGTTGTTGTTCTTGACAAGTTGTTGATAAGTTGTTGATAAGTTGTTGATAGGGACTTGATTATTTCTTGACAAGTTCTTAATATAGTTCTTGTTTTAGTTCTTGATCAGTTCTTGATAAGTTCTTGGTAAGTTCTTGGTAAGTTCTTGATAAGTTCTTGATAAGTTCTTGGTAAGTTCTTGATAAGTTGTTAATAAAGTTCTTGATAAGTTGTCGATAAGTTCTTGATAAGTTCTTGGTAAGATATTGTTTTAGCATAAATTTCCATAATTTTATAGTTTTACCCATCAAAAATAAATTAGTATTACTTTCAGTTTTAGTAGAGAGATAGGGTAAAAGCCGAGTCAAGGTAAACTGCTTAGTTTTTATATAAAACTATGCAAGTTTTGGTCCGATGAGGCGAAGCCGAATCGGGCCAAAAGTTGCCTGGTTTTGGATAAACAGTAAGTGGTTGAGCTTGACTCGGCTTTTACCCTATCTCTGCCCTATCCATCTCCATCGCCTATGCATGATGATGTTGTCCATGCTTTCTTGGTTGCAATGGGCAAAAAGTTCTTGGTTGGAGATGGTCTCAGGCCAGAAGATGCGCAAGATTTTTCTGAGATTCTTCGTGTGGAATGTGGATAGTTTGTTGAGGTCACTCTCAGTCATCCTCCAGCACTCCGAGCCGTACAAAAGGGTCGAAAGTACTCACTCACTCACTCATCCCTTGGTCGGGACGACCGTTGGGGTACCCGCACGGATGCTGCAAGTGGACCGCCAAATGGTTCTGTCCTGGGCTGCTTTCAGGAGGTTTGGTACAGTGAGGCCGGTCCCTTCTTTGATGTTGGATATCCAGCTTTTGCGTGGTCGTCCCTGCCTCTTGCTCCTTCCACCATTCCCTGTAGGACTGTCTTTGACAGGTTGTTATGCCTTGTTGTGTGGCCAAACCATTTCAGTTTCCTCCGTTTGACTGTATCTAGCAATGGTTCTTGTTTGCCAGCCAGTGCCTTGATCTGCTGCCAGACATATCATTGGTTTTACGGTCTCTGTAGGTGATGTTCAGGATCCGCCTGAGGCACTTCATCTCAAAGGCTTGAATTCGACGTTCTAGATCGGCATTAAGTGTCCATGCTTCACAGCTGTACAAGGAATGGATGTGTGCGAGTGCCTTGTAGAGTCTGACCTTAGTGTGGGTTCTGTTGTTATGGTTTCTCAACACTTTTGCCAGCTTAGTCATGGAGGAGAGTGCCACAGCAAGTCTGATCTTCACCTCTTGTGTGCTCGTACCTTCTTTGGTGATGACTGCTCCAAGGTACTTGAACGTTTCTACCTCCTCTAGTGTCTCCCCACTCATCTTGATGCTGGTGGGAGTGGTTGGTGTAGTACTGTTCACTAGGATCTTGCTCTTTTCCGTGCTGATCTCTATACCGTGGGCATTGGCTGATGTTTCCAGTCGGGTGGTGAGATCCTGGAGTTCTTCTTCATTGCGGCCCATGAGATCGATATTGTCTGCGAATCGAAGATTGCAGACTGGCCTTCCTCCTATTGTGATTGTGGTCTTAAAGTCAAGGAGGGCCTCCTGCATAATGTTCTCCAGGAACACGTTGAAAAGAACGGGGGATAGCGGGCAGCCTTGTCGAACTCCAACTGAAGTCCGGAAGAACTCCCCGATTTCTCCACCCATGAGGACTGCACTGTGGGAGCTGTCATACAGCGCCTGGATGACTTGAATCAGGTCCTCGTCGAAGTTATAGTCTCTCATGACTTGCCACAGAGCTTCTTGCCACACTCGGTCGAAGGCCTTCTTGAAGTCAATGAAGTTGTTGTAGAGCTGTAGTTGATGTTGGAGATACTTCTCTATGAGCATTCTGATGTTGAAGATCTGCTTGACAGTGCTTCGACCTGGTCTGAATCCTGCCTGTTCTTCTGATAGGATTTCTTCTGCTTGTGGTTTCAGTCTGTTCAAGGCAAGAGTAGCATAACTTTGCTTGGATGGCTTATCAGACTGATGTTCTGTTAATTTTGGCACTTCTTCAGGTCTGGTATAGTCTTAGTTTGGTTCTGGTGCTGTACTGGGGACGATTTCCACACATTGTTCAGATTTCTATAAGCATTTTTGTTTTGCTAATCCGGTTCTTGATGTCGCTGCCTGCTCCGCCGTCATGCCTAACAGTGCTCCGAGGTACGTGAACTCTTAAGTTGTTGGTAAAATTCTCCATTCACTGTGACGGTGAGGGGTTCTGAATGTTCAGTGTCCCTCACCTCTGTCTTCTTTGATGATTTTCAGACCTACTTGCTGTGCAAAAGTGCTGAGACGGGATTCTTCTCTTGAATGTGATGGTGGGTATGTGAGAGCAGTGCCAGTTGTTTGGCAAAATCTAGGTCTTCAAGCGTTGAGAAGGGGGTCCCTCTGTGCCCCCTGCGGTGGCTGTTTTCTGTTCATTACCCAATCAATTTCAGGTTGAAGAGTGTGCGACTGGGGCGCCCTTTTCTGACGCCGGGTTTTTACACTGAAAAAGGTTTTTCGGTTTCTACTTGCAGTAAATTGTTTTTAAAAGTTTAAAGACTTGGATAATCTCCCGTGGAGTATGCCCATACCTTTATCGATGATCGCTGTCAAAGGCTTTTTCAAAATCTTGAAGTTTTTATCAGCTGTCTCTGCCATTCCATGCACGTTCGATGATGTTGCGCAGGGTGAAGATTTGGGTTTTGCATCTTTTCCTGGTCTAAAACCGCCCGTTCCTTTCTGAGTTGTTGGTTTCCCCGCCTTGAGATTCGTCGATGGATCTTTGCCCGAATCTTGTTGGGAAAA
>JAQIHA010000366.1:7500-10000 GCA_028751875.1 Rapana venosa | reverse complement strand
CAACAGAGATGCCAGAAAATTTACAGCTGTGGCTAGAGGCGGTGAAACTGAATCCACCTGTTGCTCACAGGCGTACCTCTCCCACTTTCGTATGTACACATCATACATCTGTTTTGTTGCAGGTCGCCATGAGGACATGAGAATACTGGTAGTGTCCTCAGAAAACCCTTGTGTTCTGAATCTATCCCTGACACTTTGCAGGACTAACAGAGTCAAGCTTTTCTTTAGTGGGTGTTTCATCTCTTTTGACTTGGTTGTGTCAGTAGAGTGTTCCTGGCTGACAAGAGGATGGCCTGGCTGTGAGGATTTTCATTAGTGCTGGCCAAAAAGGCTGGTTTTTCCAGGCTGGTGCTACTATAACCCTCTTGCTTTGTCTTTCTTTAACTTTGCCAGGACACGGATAGAATGCTGAAAGGGGGAAAACAATAGACAGTTTCATTACCCCAATACATGCTAAATGCGTCAATAGCACTGCTCCTGGGTCAGGCAAGAAAGACACATATCTGGAAAACTGAAAATTTAATCAGAAGCAAACAAGTCAATGTCAGGTTTTATATCTAGAATATTCAGAGCCTCAGAGAGAAGCAGTGAATCAAGTTTCCATTCTGTGTCTATGTGGCCTGTCTAGACAGCCTGTCAGCTTCAATATTATCAACTCCAGGGATGTGGGCAGCACTGAGCCATATGTTCTGCTTTCACACCAATGCCAGATTTGCTGAGACACGTTATTCAGCTGTTTTGATCTGTTAGAACCATGTTGTTAATACAACCAACTGTGCTTGTGTTATCAGACATGATTTTATGTGAACATTCAGTTTGTCAGGCAACAAGCTTTGAGACCAAACAAGACAGCTAATAGCTCCAATGAGTTTATATGTCCTTCTTTGTCTTTCTCACTCCACCAGCCTTGTGTTTGGGCTTTGGTCTCAACAATCCAAGCACCCATCCTGTACCTGAGCTGTCTGTCTTCATAGTAATAGTAGGATCTGATCTCTGAATAGGGCCTTTTGTTTATCTATGTTATTGATCCACCATTCTAGCTCTGCTTTTCCTTCAGCTGATAACACTGCAGACTTATCCAGTTTCCCTTACTTATTTTAAGTGCAAAACATTTGTCTTGTTCAAGTGCTCTGTAGTACAAAGGGCCCATTGGCACAGCAAGAAAACAAGAAAACCATTAGTCCAATACAAGATGCCAGAGATCTTATGGTAACATTCTTCTGATGAATAATTCTTTGCATGCACACAACAGTTTCTGTTTCCGTTCATCTGTCAGCATGACGGACATGTCTATGGAGTTTATTTTGAAACCAGGTATGTGATTTCTTGCACAGGTATGAACTGAGATTTCTTTTCATGTACATAGAATCCTAGATAGTCTAATAATTTTATCGTGTCTGTCACACACTGTACAACTTCTGTTTCAGACTCTCCAACAATTAAACTATCACCAATGAATGAAGTTATCTGGTGACCCATATCATGTAAGCATGCTAGGACAGGTTTCATAAGTTTTGTGAATTTTCTGGGAATCGGACTGAGTCCCATGGCAGCTGCCTGAAAACAGTACAGTTTTCCTCTCCATCTGAATTTCAGGTATTTCTGAAAAGTCTCCTTACTGCTATGACATAATAGGCATCTCTCAGATCAATTGATGCAAAATAACAATTTTGCGTCACTAGATCCAAAGCTGTATGTATTGTTTCCATCTTAAATTTCTTATATTCTACCTTTTCATTTAGAGCTTTCAGATTCAAAATCATTCTAAATGACCCATTTTTTCTCCTAACAAAGATAGGTGAGACAATTTGTCCTGATTCTGGCAAGGATTCTTTAATCACACCTTTGTTCAACAGGTTTTCTATTTCAAAGTCAATAGCATAATTTTCATGTTTGTTAAATGACCTTTGTGAACTTTGCTTTGTATCTTCTGGGCAATCATCAAAAATGATTTTAATTCCTTCAACTGTTTCAAGTACATCAGGGTCAGAAGTTAACACATTCCAGCGAGACAACTTTTCCTTAATGCTTCCTGCTGCAAATTTATCATGCTTGGCTTTAAGATAAGCACACAGAGAGGGCAAGCAAAGTTCAAATTCACTAACCTTGTTTCCAGAAGGGAGGGGTGGTTCAGTCAGGGATCGAGTTACTGCCGGTGGCTGTTTTTCTGACCCTTCTTCCAAAACATCTTGTTTGTCTGCCCCTGCCTCCATGGCTTCCGGCCTAAAAAAGAGCTGGTGTTGTTGTGCTGCCATGTGGTTTTCTTTTGCTGGCCACGTATGCTCTGACCGAGTTTCTGGGACTCCTGTACTTCTTTCAATGCTTTGTGAAACTCGGCGCCGTACAGTAGTTCTGGTGTCATGGCAACATGCGGTGCACATATGCCAGAGAGTTCACGGGGTAGGCAGGGTCGGTGCATTTCTCTCCGTTTCTGGGACAGGTCATGGTTGGCATGACCTGTGAGGGCTAGGGCGTCTGAAAGATAGGCTATGCATCCGGT
>JAQIHA010000366.1:0-2500 GCA_028751875.1 Rapana venosa | reverse complement strand
CACACACACCCCCCACACCACGCGCGCGCGCGCGCGCAAACCACACACACCAAAAACACCACACACACCCACCACCACCCCCAACCACCTCCACCCCCACCACCAAACCCACCCCACCAAACACAACCCCCACCTACCACAACCAACACCCCCACCAAACACCCCACCACCAAAAATACCACCCCTCCCAAATTACCCCCACCACCTACCACCACCCCACCCCCAAACCCACCTCCTACCACAATCACCCCCACCTCCCAAACACGCCCCCACCACCTACCACCACCGCCCCCAAACGCCCCCACCAAAACACTATAACCCCCTACCACCCCCCACCACCACCACAACCCACCCACCAAAAAACACCACCTACCCAACCACAAAACCCCACAACCCACCAAAAACCCACCCCACCCCCCACCCACTACCATCCACCACCACCTATCATCCCACCCCCTACCACAACACCCACCAAACAACACCACCTCCCAAACCAACCCCACCACAAACCACCAAAACCCCAAAAACCCCACAAAACCCAAACCACCTACCATCAACCACCACCCCACCCCCCCACCAAAAAAAAAAAAAAAACCAATCTAGCCCACCCCACGTACATACACACATAAACAAGCTTTCCCATATGAAAAAAAAAAACACACACACACACACACCCCACACAAAAACAACAAATAACCAAAACCCAAAAACACCCCTCAGCCTCCCTAAAAATGTGAAACCCAAAAACAAAAACCCCCATCCTTGCCTCCCTAATCAAGTGTGTAAACCAAAACACAAAAACATACTCTGCCCCCTAATAAAGTGTGTAAACCAAAAACAAAACACAACTTGCCTCCCTAATCATTGTGTAAACCAAAAACAAACCCATACCTCTGCCTCCCTAATCCAGTGGTTGATTAATCTAATCCCACATTTCTCAGCCCAAAAGGGGGAAAAAAAAGAGGCTCGCCTGTTTTTATTATATACAGGCGTTCATTAACGGCCAATTTGTGGGAGCCAGAATTCCCCTGGTCATTAATATAGTGGGGTAGATTAGCCAAAAAAAGAAAAAGGGGGGTTTTGGGGGGTGGGGGGTGGGGGGGGGGGGAATCATTTAAAAAAAAAAATTTTAAAAAGAAAAATCTTTTTTGTTTTTGGGGTTTTTTTTAGGGGGGGTTGGGTGTTGGGGGTTTGTGGGTTGTGTTGGGGGGGTTTGTTTGGGGAGGGGGGGGGGGGGGGGGGGGGGGGGGGGGAAGGAGGGGGGGGGGGGGGGGGGGGGGGGGGGGGGTCTTACAAGAATTTCATTTATTGGGGGTTTTTAGGGGGTTTGGGGGGGGGGGGGTGGGGGGGTTTTTGGGAAAAAATTGTTGGGCGCCCTTTTTGCGCAAAAGGTTTTTTTGGGGGGGGGGGGGGGGGGGGGGTGCTGAAAGAATAAAGGTGGTGGGGGGGGGGTGGGGTGGGGTTTTTTAGGGGGGGAAGGGGGGGGGAAAAGGGGAGGGGGGAAAGGGGGGGAAAGGGGGGAAAAACTCTTTGGGTTTTAGTTCAAACCCCTTTTAGTCTAATTTTTCTTTTTGGGTTTGGGTGGGGGGGGTTTTCTGATAAGAACTAAGGGGGGGGGTGATGGGGTGGTGTATTTTTGGGGGGGTTGGGGAAGAGGGGGGGAGGGGGAAAATTTTGGGTTCATTAAAAACCCTTGGTTGCAATCCTTTCTGATTCTTGGTTTTTTTGGGTGGGGGGTGGGGTGGTGGGGGGAAAAAACTTTGGTGGAAGGATGGGAAAGGGGGAGGGGAAAGGGGAGGGGGGAGGGGGGGAGGGGAAAAACCCTTCATCGGGTTAAAAAAAAACTTGAGTTGCAATCCTTTGATTTATGGTTTTTTTGGGTGTGGGTGGGTGGGGGGTTTGGGGGAAAAAGGTGGTATAGGGGTGGTGTATTTTGGGTGAAAAAAAGAAAGGGAGGGGGGGGGAAAAAAAAGAGGTTTAAAATCCGGGTTAACCCTTTTGGGGGTTCATTTTCTTTTTGGTTTTGGGCGGGGGTGGGTGGGGGGTCAAAAAACAAGTGTGGGGAAGAGGTGGGGGTATTTTGGGGGAAAGGAGGGGGGGAGGGGGGAGGGGGGAAAAACGGGGAAAAAACCCTTTTAGTTGCTTTTTTCTATGCTTGGTTTTTTGGGGGGGGGGGGGGGGGGGGGAAAAAACTACAGGGGGTAAAGGGTGGAGGTGGTGTATTTAGGGAAGGAGGGGGGGAGGGGGAGGAGGGGAAACTCTTCATGGGGTTAAAACCACTTGTAGTCTGCAATTTTTTTAGGCGGGTTTTTTTGGGGGGGGGGGGGGGGGGGGGGGGGAGGGGGGGAACTACAGGTGGGGGGGGAGGGGGGGGGGAGGGGGAGAGTTTTTTTTATGCGTTAAACTTGTTTTTTTTGATTGTTTTTGTTGGTCTTTCTGGGGGGGGGGGTGGGGTGGGTTGGGTTTGGTTTGGGTGGGGGTTTTGGGGGGGTGGGTTTTT
>JAQIHA010000365.1:0-14350 GCA_028751875.1 Rapana venosa | reverse complement strand
GGGACCAGTCAGCTTCAGAGTTTGTATGCGTTGAAGAGAGTGGATGGATGATGCTGGAAGGCCAACCAAAAGAGAATTACAATAGTCTAAACATGAAATAATGAGAGATGTGACAAGCTTGAAAGTTGGGTCAGTGGACAGATACTTGCGAATTGCGCTTATGCGCCGTAATTGATAGTAGCAAGACTAGCATGTCTGGGTGATGATTTTTTTCATAGAGAGTGTGTTGACCAGAACTACACCTAAATACTTCACAGAGTTGGCCAAAGGAACTGATGTATTGCCAAATTCTATTGAAGTTGTTGTGATGGAGGAAAGTTTATGTTCGGTTCCTGTGAGCATGGCTTTGGTTTGATCAGCATTAAGTTATAACTTGTTCTGAGTCATCCAGTTTTGAATGTCTTGAAGGCAGTAAGACATATTTGTCAGGATGGAAGGTAAGTTTTCAAAAGTATCACTGCATTGAAGCCAATTATCATCGGCGTAGAAATGATGATCAATATGATGGTGGTTTATTAAATGTGAGAGTGGAGCAGTATAAAGATTGAAGAGAACAGGGCCCAGAACTGATCCTTGTGGGACTCCACATTCCAGTTTGACAGGTTCTGATTGAATTTTGTTTACAATAACTTTCTGGAATCAGTCTGTGTATGAACGAAACCAGATGAGGGCTGTGCCATTAATACCCAACGTATTTTGGA
This sequence comes from Rapana venosa, assembly GCA_028751875.1. Lineage (NCBI taxonomy): Eukaryota > Metazoa > Mollusca > Gastropoda > Neogastropoda > Muricidae > Rapana > Rapana venosa. The sequence goes on along the minus strand of JAQIHA010000365.1, from coordinate 13,649 downwards.
GGCGAGAAAGAAATTGAGGGACCTATAGTGTCGAAGGCTGCAGATGTCGAGAAGAGTAAGGAGGGAGATTTTTCCTGTGTCAGAAGTGAGTAGAAGTGTATCTTAAGTGTGGACTAGGGTGGTTTCAATGCTGTGGTTGGGGCAATAGGCAGATTGAAATGGGGGAAGGAGTTCATTGGAATGAAGGTGACTATTGAGCTGTTTGAGAACAACTTTTTCTAGTACTTTAGAAACAAAAGGTAAGTTTGAGACAGACAACACAAGGCCAGACAACCATAGAGCTGGCACAGGCAAGAGCAGGCAAAAAGAGAGGAAAATTGTCCACTCTTGGATACACTGGAGATACAATTTCCCACTTGACCAAAAATAGGATTGTGGACAAAATAGCACCAGAGGAAAACAACTGCAGGGAACCAATGACAGCTTCTCCACCATTATCTGACATGTTTTGGCTCCTGGATGAGTCTTTGTCAGATGTCCCGGCAGTGATTGAAGCACCACCCTCTGTAGTACTTTACAGCAAGACGCTTTCAAAATTCAGAAGTGTCGATCACTTTTACAAGCATATTTGTTGTTCTTGTGGCCTATTAAAGCTGCCATTAAAAGAGAAAAATAAAGATAAAAAGAAAATATACCCCAAATGATACTTCACACACACACACAACACACACACACACACACACACACACACACACACACACACACACACACACACACACACACATGGAGTTCACCAGCGACTGCCGAGGTGTTCGGACGAGTTTGGCGAGCGCTCTGAGTTTTGTACAGCCATATAACACTCAACCTGTTGAAAATTCGACTCTGTTTTTTCCCCCATTTCTCACATGCAAGAATGCCTATAGGGACTGTACAATGGAGGGTTATAGTGGGCATCTTTGTCTGGACATTCATTGCTTTCATGGCAGGCAGGGCAAGGAAAGCAGCAGCAAGATTTATCAAAACGATTAAGGTTCCTGTATCATGTAGGCCCTCTGACTTCATTCTGATCTTTCTGAATGTGGCAATGCTGATGAGATGTGGCGACATCGAACAGAATCCTGGTCCCCCACCCCGCCCCCTTCAGCCACAGGCGAATGCCAACCTTCACGGCCTGTCCCAGCAAATGCAGTCAGTGTTGTCCGTGATGTCAGGGGTCAGTCAGCAAGGTGCTGACATGCAGCGACAGATGGCGGTGAATCACTACGCTATTTCTCAAGACATGTCAGACATTAAACAGCAGTTGACATGGCTCACCAAAACAGTGCAAGAAAATGCAGACAACATCCAGGACCTCTACAGCAGAGTGCGGGAGTCGGAGCAGTAGGCGGACATGTTGCACAGTCAGCTGGACCGTCTACAGTCTGACCTGCGCCGAAAGAACCTGAAGTTGACGGGCTTGGATGAAGAGAAGAATGAGACGTGGACAACTCTCACAGACAAGATCATCAGTACGTTGGACTCATATTTTGGTTCTGATGATTTTGTCCTGGGCCTCAGAGACATTGAAGATGCTGTGCGTGTTGGCAATCCTAATGGTAGGATGCCTAGACCAGTCATCATCACCTTCAGAAACCGTGAACTGCCCAAGTCACTGATGTCCAAGAGAGAATGCAGGCAGTCAATGACCAGAGTCTCGGGAATCAGAGTGGGGCCAGACCTGACTCCTGCCCAGCACCAGCAGATGCAGAAGTTGAAAGCAGAAGGCAAAAGGGGCTACTTGAAAAATGGACGTGTGGTAGTGGCAGGTGATTCCAGGGTCAACAATACTCAGCACACCTGGGGTACTCAGCGACATGAAAACTGGAGAAAGAGCAGTGTCAAGGAGAGGGAGTCGTGCAGCAGGAGGGAGAAAGGGGGTACAGAGAGAAGAGCAGCTGGCGAAGAGAGAGGCAGTGAGGAAATAAAGGAGCAGCGGAATGTCCCAGATGCAGGCTCTACAGATCCAGCAGTGCAGCCACCAGTGACTACTAACGACAGTCAGGGTAGTCTGACTGAAGGGCTCCCAGACAACACAGAACATACAGAAGACAACACGGCAGACAACTTTGAACCCCTGTTGTCTGAAGAAGAGCAGCTTCCAGAATCCTGGTCACATGAGGGAGGCGTTAGCAGTATGACCGCTACGGCTGACATGGCAACGCAGCAGACAACAGCAGCAGCAGAGGACACTACTTCTGGGAGACGACAGGATGCTGACAGACCACACCAGGATGCAGACAAAGAGGACGTGGTGTCAGAGGAGGCTGGTGGACTGGGTGGAGCAGCAGAGGAACGTTCTGCCAGTCCCTCTGGGAGTGAGAGAGCTACCTCACCCCGGGGGTTCGGAAGAGGATCTCCCCTGAACAGCCCAGCTGAAGGACAGGTGGCTGGCTGTGACGGTTCCAGTCGTAGCGAAGACCGGAGATGCAAGGGCCGGGGCAGAGTTTCCACACAGAGGCAAACGCAACAAGGGGGTCGTCCTGGTGTCTCATCCGTACACACGAGAAGTCGTCACCAGAGTACCAGCGTGCCCAGCAAGCGGGTGGGTGGCCTGTCAAAGGACTGGAGGGAGGTGTTCAGAAAAAGCAGCCCCTCTGTGGCCACGTCTGGCTCAGGCAGTGTCAGTGAGCAAGGCAAGGTGCACATCGCTGACGGTCAGGCCAGGGCCATGCACGCTCTCAGCCTGGAGGCCAGCGGCCTGGTGGGATAGTTCCCACAATGCCTGGTGCTTCTGCAGACGACAGTGCCGAAATATCGTCTGTACGTGATACCGATAGGCTATCGCTAGTAACTTTAAATGTAGAAGGTCTTTGGCGACTTCGAAATGAGTTTGATTTGTTAACTTTTGTAACAAACATGATATAGTTTTGTTTGTAGAAACATTCACTGAAACCATACCCCATTCCTTATTCCCTATGCATACTTGTTTTTCTTGCCTAGGGGTGAAAGTGTCGGACAGTGTGCATGGTCGTTTGTGGGGTGGATTGGTTCTCCTAATAAGAAAAGAATTGTGTATTTATTTTAAACAAATAAACATCGAAACGGACAATATTCTGGTATTGAAACTTGGTGGGGAGCTCCTTGGTACCCAGACAGACTGTATATTAATTGGAGCTGACATACCCCCTGAAAATTCTAAATACTATGAAGAGACTGATATCTACAATGGCGTTTCTATTATTAGAAGACTGTCTGTTGGATGTAATTAAGGAGTGTGGTGACTTGCCTTTGATCATTTGTGGTGATCTGAATGCTAGAACTGGTGTTCTAAACTGTGATTGCTCTGACCCTGTGGATGAAATCAGTGACATCATTGACAGAGACCAGTCAGCTGACAGAGCAGACATGACTGATGCCTTTAAACGAGTGTCAAAGGACACTGCAGTCAATGCCTTTGGCCGTTATTTGATAAACATGTGCAATGAATTTAGTTTGGTTGTCTTGAATGGTTTACAGCATGTTGATTGTCATGGTGATTATACGTATTTGTCACAAAATGGTTGTAGTGTGATAGACTATTTTCTCACATCACGATCTCTGTTGTCATCCTGCTGTAGTTTAAAAGTTAGCTCTCGAATAGAAACTAAGCACGCTGCTGTCGAGTTGTCCTTTGTGTGTACAAAGACAAATCCTTGCCTAGCTAGCCAGGGAAAGAGTGAAATTACTTCTATTACAAAATTTCAATGGGATGACGACAAAAAGATGACTTTCAAGAGAAATAGCAGACTGGAAATGTTACCAGTATACTGAATGAAGCCACAACACTTGTGGGTAATGACATTAATCAAGCTTTAAAAAAATAAATGAATGTTTCATTATTGCAGGAGAAGAAATGAAAAAAACGGTTGTCTTTGGCTGTGAAAAACGTAAGGTTTGGTTTGATTTAGAATGTAAACAGAGCAGAACAGTTTTAAGGAGGCACCTGCGTAAAGTTAATAGAGATGATGATAAGTCTTCTCGACTACAATATTTTCAAAAGAGGAGAGAATACAAGAGACTACTACAGTTAAAGAAAAGGGCACATAGAGAGAATGTGTTGGAGTCACTGAAACGTCATTTAAATGACAGCAAACAGTTCTGGGGCACAGTTTGCTCTGTTAGGCCCAGGCAAAGTAGCTACAACACCATAACTATAGACACATGGTTTCACCACTTTCAGAATGTTTTTAATGAAGGACCTCCTACATGTTGTACCAGCAACACTAACTTTGACACTTACTATGATATATGATAATGCAGATATCCAGTTTGAAAGTGGTGAGTTAGAACAGTCAATATCAGAGTCTGAAATTGTCTGTTCTGTCAAAGCCTTGAAAAGTCAGAAAGCGCAGGTCCTGATGGACTAATTGGCGAGTTTTATAAAAACAGCATCAATGTAATTTTGCCGTTCCTATTAAAATTTTTCAACCATATCTTTGAGGAGGGTATGCTTCCTGATGACTGGACAATGGCCATCTTACAGCCTTTACACAAAAAGGGTGACCTGAATCAGCCAGATAACTATCGTGGGATTTCTTTACTAAACATTTGTAGTAAACTGTACAGCTTTATCTTGAATAAACGGCTTTCTGAGTGGATTAAGGAAAATGAGGTTTTAGGCGAGGAACAAGCAGGATTTAGGGAAAAAATTGTACCACTGATCATGTGTTTACTTTTATGGCTTGTGCTCAGAAGCAACTGTTAAGACATAGAAAACTTTATGCTGCTTTTATAGACTTCAGAAAAGCCTTCGACACTGTAAGTAGGGGGAAACTGGAAAATTTTGCATGTGAACGGAATAAGAGGAAAATTTTTGAATGCACTAAAAAGCATGTATGATGTTGTGAAAGTCCGCATTCGAGCTGGTGCTAAGCTGACAGATACTTTTATTTTATTTTATGTCCACGTGGTTTGAAACAGGGAGAAGTGTGTTCTCCAGTTTTGTTTTCTTTATTAATTAATGAACTGACCAAAGACATTAATGAAAATGGCAGGCATGGCATTCAGATGTCACCTGATTTGACTCAGGTACTTATCTTGCTATTCGCAGACAACGTTGTACTTTTGTCAGACAGTGTTATTGGACTACAGACTCAGATCAATGTATTACACAACACTGCTAAACGTTTAGATTTGGTTGTTAACCTCGAAAAATCGAACGTAGTTGTCTTTAGAAACGGTGGTTTCTTGGCTGAGAACGAAAAATGGAGGTACGGGGATGGTGTGTTAGAAACAGTAAGCATGTACAAATATCTAGGCATTATTCTCACTACACGACTTTCATTCCAGTCCACACTAAAAGACTTGTCTGACCGTGCTGGAAAAGGGGTTACAGCCATACTAAGGTTACTTTGGTCAATTGGAGAACATTGACCAGACATATTTTTTAAGTTGTTTGACAGTCAGATCCAGCCAATATTGACTTACGGCGCAGAAATATGGGGCATAGTAAATAACCATGACATTATTGAAAGGGTGCATCTATCAGCCATGAAACGCTACATGTGTGTTAGTCAGAGAACTATTTCGGGTCCATCGACCTGGAATGAGCTCCCCCTCTCTCTTCGCCAGAAACCTAGTTATGACACTTTTAAATCCAGCCTCAAGACATATTTATTTCAAACCTAGGATTGCCCCCTCCTGTTTCATATCAGAACTATCCCACCTTCACTAACCCATGTCCTATCACCCTGCTAAAGTATATGACCTATGTGAGTGTGTGTGTGCTTTTGAAAAATATTTGACTGTTGAAATTTTATTTAATAGATTTTGTCTGCATCACACCATGTTTGTAAATATCTGTTTGCTTAAACTATCGATTATTTATCATTGATTGCATGACTGTGTAAGATTAGGTTGAATGCATGCGCTTTGATTTGTCTTTGCAAGATATAGCGCTATATAAGTTCCATTTATTATTATTAATTATTATTATTATTATTATTATTATTATTATTATTATTAACTCCAAGACATTTAGTTTATGGAGAGTTGGGCCGTTTTCCGCTTAAGGTAAATATTTTTGCCAAGTGTTTAAAGTTTTGGCTGCGCATTGTTGGTATGAATGATTCGAGATATCCTAAAAAAGCGTACTCAATGCTTCTGCTTCTACAAAGTCAGAATTACTACATGGGCATGCAAAGTTCGGAATATGTTGTATGTGTTTGGTTATGGCATTGTATGGGAATCACAGTCTGTATGAGATGTCAGGATGTTTATCGCACAGTTTAAACAGTGTTTAATTGACTCGTGTGCACAAGACTGGCATTCTGCCCTTGAATCACATGACTTTTACGTAGTGTACTCTACATACACTGATTCCTTGACCTTACGTCATTACTTTCGAGTTGTGACATGTCTTAACATGCTTAAAATATTTACAAGATTTAGAATTGGCACACTGCCTTTGCGCTCACATTTTCTGAGTTATGGTATGTACAGTGTGAATGTGAACAATGCTTATTGCCCTTTTTGTGCAGAAACTCCTGAAACAGAACTGCACTTTTTGTTGGTGTGTCCAAAGTATACTGATTTACGTTCACAACTTATTCCCCCCAAATAGGCCTACTACAGAAAATCCCTCAATGTTCAAATATGTGCTACTGCTTTCTTGCAGGAAACAAAGACATTATTTCGAAACTCTGTAATTTCGTCTACAAAGCATATCTAATCAGGAAAGATGCACTTGAATGTGGAACTGTGTAATTGTATGTGCATGTTATGCGGATGTGAACTCCATTTGTATGGGTCCGTGGCCTAACAAATAAATCATTTGACTTTGACTTTGACACACACACACACACACACACACACACACAGTCACCAGTGTGGAAAGAAAGGACAATGGTGAAGAGCATGTCAGCAGAGAAAAAAGAGGAGACCCAGCTGGTACACCAACCAAAGGCAGCAAAAGGCACACCAAATGAAGAAAGAGCATTCGTGATATGGCATCAAAGAGTGATGACCATGACATCCAGCATGCTGCAATCTACATTTCCAGTGTCTGCAGTGAAGCTTTCACAACAATGGACGTTGTGGCTCCAGGAAAGGCAGGCAAGACATCACTCAAGCTGAAAATTGACACTGGGGAATCTGGAAACACCCTCACCAAACAGACAAACACAAATCTGTATGGAGAGCATAATCCATCCAAAGTTACTGCGCCTGTCAAAAACACAAAGCTGACAACATACAACAGCAGAAGATTCCTTTCCGTGGAAGCCTAGAGCTTGAACTCAGCCATAAGAGAGAGACCATCAAAGTCAAGTTCTATGTGGTCAACGTTGAAGGCCTGTGCATCATCAGTTTACCCATTTGTGAGAAATTAAAGCTGGTGACAATTAACTACAGCGAAATCAGCACAGCACACATTTCATTAATTGGAAGCCAGAAGCGGGCCTACCCAGACAGTTTGACACCCTTGGGGACTTCCAGGATCAGCCCAGCTATACATCAGTCCAGGAGTGGAACCCTCCATCTAGCCCCCAAGAAAATGCTCTGTGCACCTTGAAGAACAGCTAAAAGCAGAGCTGGAGAAAATGGTCTTGAAAAGCAAGGAGTCACACATAAGGTCAAAGAGCGCACAGACCAGCGCTCCAGCTTAGGATCTTCTTCTTCATGTGCCAGGTCTGTTGCAGACATCGGCGATCATGACCTTCCATTCCTCTCTGTTGTCAGTTCTCCTGATGAGTTCATTGTTGGGGGATTCTTTCTTCGTTGCATAGCTATTCAGACTGTCTGTGTATTTTGTGCGTTGTCTTCCTCTGTCTTTGGTACCACAAATCTTTCCACACAATATTTGCTTTTCTATTCCATCAGCTCTGTTTATGTGCCCCAAAAATTGTAGTTGTCTTTTTCTGATGGTTTTGAGTAGGGATCTTTTGTACCCGGCCATTTCCATTACTTCTTCGTTTGACTTCTTTTCAGTCCATGATATTCTCATAATTCTTCTGATATACCACATTTCTGCTGCTTCAAGTCTTCTTTCGAGGTCTTTTGTCAGCGTCCAGCATTCACATCCGCACAGAAGGATGGACCATATGTAGGCTTTCAGGGTGTTGATTTTGGTGCTGAGTCTTATATTTCTGTTGGTAAAGATGGGCTTCATCTTGGTGAATGTGTATTTAGATAAAGCGATTCTCTTCTTTATTTCTGTGTCGCATCTGGCGTCTGGAGTTATTGTGAAGCCCAAGTATTTAAAGGTGCAAACTTGTTTTATTCTTTCCCCTTTGCATAAAATGTTACATACAGGCATGTCTGACTGTTTTGAGATTACCATGCACTCAGTCTTCTTTGCATTCAGTTGGAGTCCTTTGTTTTCACTTTCGATTGTGACTGTTGTAAGGATATTTTGTAGTTTTTCCTCCGAGTCAGCAATTATCACTGTGTCACCCGCATATCTTAGATTGTTTATGTTGTGACCTCCTACTTTGACACCTTCATGCTGCTCTATGTTCCATGAATCATTTCGCTGTAGATATTGAAGAGGTCTGGAGAAAAAACGCAGCCCTGCCTCACTCCCCTACAGATCAGTCTGTACTCACTGCAGTCATTATCAACTCTTATTGCAGCTTCTTGTTCCCAGTACAAGTTTCTGATCACTCTAAGATCTTTTCCATCACAGTTATGTCTTAGTAAAATGTCGAACAGATCGGAATGTCTTACGTTGTCAAATGCCTTAGAATAGTCAATGAAGCAGAGGTACAAGTTCTTTTGTACCTCAATCGCCCTTTCCATGAGGGTCCTCAGGGCAAAGATGACATTTCTGGTACCTTTATCTGCCATAAATCCAAATTGGGTTTCAGATATCTCAGGTAGGATTTTATTTCTCATTCTGTTCATCAGCACTGGTAACATGACTTTTGTGAGGTGGCTCATAAGACTTATTGTGCGGTGCTGATCGCATTCAACTGTGCCTGGTTTTTTGGGTAGTGCAATGTACACCGACTTTTTGATGGATGACCCCAGAAATTCTAGGCCTAATGGAAGAGAGAAGAATTGCAAAAGCAGACGAACAGAAATACAGAGAACTAGACAAACAAGTGAAAAAGAGGTGCAATGAAGCAAAGGAACATTGGATTAACACACAGTGTGAGGAAATTGAAGCCAACACCGGAATAAATAGCAAAACTATACACCAAAAGATAAAAGAGGTCACAGGGAAAAAAGTGTCAGCAAAAACAGGGTGCCTACGATCAAGAAATGGAGACATTCTTATGGAAAAGGAGGACATCCCCAACAGGTGGTCAGAATACATCACAGAGTTGTATCACGATGACAGAGGCCCACCACCTATCATCAGTAATGAAGATGAAGGCCCCCATATTCTTGAGGTGGAAGTTCAAAAGGCCCTCAAAAAGATGAAAAAGGGCAAGGCCGCAGGACCCGATGACATTCCATCCGAAATGCTAACTGCTCTAGGCCAATTTGGAATCAAAGAAGTAACAAAACTTCTCAACACTATCCATGCTACAGGTGAAATTCCAACAGACCTAAAAAAGTCGGTGTAAATTGCACTACCCCAAAAAACCAGCTTAGTATACTCAATTAAAAAAGATGGCTTTCTCTCCGCATCTGTATCGATCCCCAGAAGCTCAACACAGCTTTGAAGAGGTGTCCCCACCACAATCATACTCGGCAGGAAATCAACCCAAAATTCAATGAATCATCAGTTTTCAGCAAGCTGAATGCCAAGGCAGGATATTGGTCAGTCCATTTTGATGAGCCTAGCCAACTGCTGACCACATTCCAAATGCCCTTTGGTCATTATTGCTGGAAACAACCCCCTTTTTGGACTGCGTGGTATCACGAGATATCTTCCAGGCATAAATGGACGTAGTACTGGGAAGACCTCCTAGGCATGACAGGCATCACAGAGGAAGTGTGTGTTGCATGCAAGTGTGCAGGCATGATGACAGCCTCAGATTCTGATGGAAGAGCCAAACAATGTGGACTCGTTTTCGTTTAGCACCGTTGACATACGCAGAATACAACTCTTTATTGGGAATATTATCCAAAACAGGATTTGCCCCAGAATCCAGCCAAAATTCAAGGCATCCAGAGAGCCAATCCCTGAAAACAAAAATGAACCTCAAGATGTCTTGGCATTGATGACATATTTGTCAATCGTTCATCCCAAACTTCAGTGAGGAGTTGCAACCACTGAGAGAACTGTTTAAAAAGACGTCCCTTTCATCATGTCAGAAGACCTTTATACACTGCTTCAACAACAACATCAAGAAGTAAGTGTAATCAGCCACATGCCTCAAGTTCTTTGCTGGAGGTTGACAGTACCATGAAGGGCCCGGGCACAGCCATTAGTCAGGACAGATACCCTGTCACATTGGCTTCCAAGTCACCTGACCCTACACAGAGCATTACCCAAACATAAACTGTGAGGTGCTTGCAGTGGTCTTTGGGATCACACGGTTCCATGCATACCTATACGGGAGGCCATTCAAGGTGATCACGGATAGCTAACCACTCAAGAATATTGTGCAGAGCCGCTCCTCAAAGCCCCACCATGCCTTCAGTACATGCTACAATAGATCCAGGGATACGACTACAAGGTGGTGCTGCTTGCATGGTGACACTCTCTACTGACAGGCGTTATATTTTTTTTATATATCTTGTTTTGATTTTATATTGTGTGTCTTATCAGCTCCCAAGTTCTGCAGAGCTGTGTCTGAGGTGTCAGTAACAACAGCCACAATGCTGGGAAGGTCAGATCTACTTGTTTGCTTCCTCATAGCATCATCTGATTGTGTGCAAGGTGCCCTGAATGGCAACAATCATGGCAGGGGTGGTACACTCGAGAATTTCTTCTTAGCCTGATGGAATCAGCCAGTGTGTTAGCTGAAGGCCAAGACTTCAACTTTCCATGCGAGATTCTACCATCAGCAACTAACAACAACAAAGCTTGGAAGAACATAGAGAAAAGAAAGTGAGGAAAGAAAGGTGGTGTGAGACAAAGACTCAAAAATTTAAATCATCAGAAAACTCCGCTTCTAACCGTGCTCCTGTCCAATGTCCAGTTCCTGTGCTTGAAAACAGACAGGCTTCAAGCTAATGTCAGCTACATACATGAATACAACAAAGCCGAAATTCTTGCCCTTACCAAAACCTGGCTAATGTCAGCTGTACCGAACAGTGAGCTTGCTACAAACCATTTTTGGTCAACCCATTCAGCTTGACAGAGACCCACATTCAATGGGGAAGGAGCAAGGTGGTGGTGTGTGCTTTTACATCAAGGAGCCTTGGTGTCAAGATGTTAAAATTAGAACAACACTATTGGTTGAGGACATTGAACTGTTGTCTATTTCACTTGGGCCTTTCTACTTACCACAGGAATTCCCACAACTATTAAAAAAAAAACTTGTGTGTATATCCACCCCAAAGCAAAAGTGGCTAGAGCAACTGAACATATATTAGATCACCTCCAAAACTATGCTTGATTCTATATCCTCTGATGCCCCTAAGTTTATCCTGGGTGATTTCAATAGCTGTTCACTTAGTGAACTGCTGAAGAACTCTGAACAGTATATCACCCGCCCTACGAGCAGAAATAAGACCCTAGACTTGTGCTACGGGACTGTAGCAGGTGCCTATAGATCGTTGCCTTTGCCTCCCCTGGGATCATTCACCACAACTGTGTTCTGCTAAAACCCATGTACCATTCAGAGTTTCAGTGCCTTCAGCTGCTGATAGCATAGCTAGTTTGCAAGGCTGCTTTGATTGCACTGACTGGGATATGCTTTATAATGTGTTTAGATCTGAATGAGCTTACTGATATTTATTCTTATATTTCATTTTGTGTTAGTTGTGTCATTCCAACTAAGGAGATAACCATTTACCCCAAGAACAAGCCTTGGGTTACAAAGGATCTAAAACGTGTGTTAAACAAAAAGAAGGTAGTACTCTACACAGACACAGAACAACAAAAGAAGGAAGTAAATAAAGAAGTCAAAACTGCTGTTGCACAGTCTAGAGATGACTATAGAAATAAGATAGAAGACAAGTTTGCATGGAGCAGTATTTGTGCTGCATGGCAGGGAATAAAAAATATGTCTGCAGTAAACATGGTAGCTGTCCAACATAGGTCAAAGATCAGTCTGCAGGGGGTATGTGATAACAACTGACCAGACCATTTAAACGTTTGTTTCTTTTTACTGGCTTTAAAAACTTGATTTCTCAGAGGAGATAAATGGGGCCCGAAGCAATCTCTACTTTTTGAGAATAGTGGTCATTGTTGATGAAAAAGTTATCTGTAAGCACTTAAAGGACCCGATAGTATATGCCGTAGAACCCAAAATTCTGCACCACTGAGCTTGCCAGTGTCTTTCAACACCTATTCCAAGCCCACTGGATACTTGTTGAATGTCTGGAAAACTTCCAATGTAATACCTCTTCCAAAGAAATCCAATCCTTCTCAAACCTAAAAAGATTTTAGACCTGTAGCTCTCAATATCTTGTGATGAAAATGCTAGAAAAGATGGAAAAAGCTTCATTTCTTTCCACTTCAGAGAAAATACCTTTACCAACTACAATTTGCGTAAAAGGTCTCAAAGTGGTGTGGGAAGATGCCAAACTATTCATTTGAACAGATTGCATAGCCACTTAGAAACACCCAACTCGGGGTGTCAGAATATTGTTCGCTGACTTTGGTTCAGCTTTCGATACAATGCAGCCTCACGTTCTTATTTAACAGAATACTTTCAAACTTTTTTCCTATTTTATTTATTTATTATTTTTTTTATTTATACCACTTTAAATCACGAGATTTCTCTGCGTGAAATTCGGGCTGGCTCTCCCCCGGGGGGAGCACGTCGCCACAAGAGCGCCCACCCTTTTTTTTTTTTTTTTTTTTTTTTTTTTTGGCTGCAACTGTATTTCTTTCCCTAAACAGAGTGGCTTTTTTCTAAAAATTTTGCCAGGGACAACTCTCTTGTGCCGTGGGTTCTTTTTCGTGCGCTAAATAATTTTCTGTAACACACGGGACCTCGGTTTTTGTCTCATCCGAAAGACTAGCGCCCAGACCACCACTCATGGTCTAATGGATGGGGAAAAGTTTCGGGCCCAGACGGGATACGAACCCGGACTTTTCGCTTTTTAGACAGGCGCGTTAACCTCTAGACCACCGATTCCTAGACAATCAACTTGTTCGTTGGCTAATTGAATTTGTAAAACCCAAAAGACCACGCCTGTTTTTCCAACAAAATATCTTAATTGGTTAGATTTACCTGCACTTGTTCTCCACAGGGTTGCTTCCTCTCACCACTTCTGTACATTCTATACCAGATGATTGCAGAAGCAGCTATAAAAATTCCTTTCTGGTAAAGTTTGAGGACAACAGTGCTGTGTTGTCTCTCTAACCGGATCAGTCTTAGACCATGGTCCAGCCCTTTACTGATTTCGTACACTGGTGTGATAAGCCTATCTGGAGCTAATGTTTCTAAAACTAAAGATCTTCCCATTGATTTCAGAAGATCAGGAAATACTCCTAAGAATATTATTATCCATATCAAAAGGTTTGAAAACGTTTCGAACTATAAGTATCTGGGAACTGTTTTTGACCACAAGTTAAACTAGGACGTTAACACCCGATGCTATTATTCCCAAAAAGGGACAACAATGTGTGTATTTTCTAAGGAAACTGAACTCAATTTTTAGAAAAATTTTCTTTTTTTTGTTTT
>JAQIHA010000364.1:0-14315 GCA_028751875.1 Rapana venosa | reverse complement strand
ATTTTGGGGGAAAACCACCCTGGAAAAAAAAAAAAAAAGAAAGCAAAAAGTGAAGGGCGATGGAAGGAAAGACAAAGAAGATGACAACACAGATGAAGAAAAAAGAGAACACGAAGGACAAAGATGAAGAAAAGACAATCAGATGTGTTCGACACGAAACAGATTGCGCTGGTGAGCAAAATATATTCATGTGTGTGTGTTTATTTTATTTTATTTTATTCTTTTTTTATCAAGGATGACGGAATATGCAGTTATGTGTTTTAAAATCCAGTCCCTGTGTGTATACCGTTTTGTAAATTCTGTCATCTGTTCCCACCAGCACACAATGGCCTTCTCTTATGAAAAGCGGGACAGGATTTAACGTGTGCGCAAGATGTTTTACGTGTGTTCGCACACTGGGCCTGGGTTTATAATCTCATCGGAAGGACTTTTGGGGAGAGTGGAGTCTGCACTGATGTTAACTCTAGGGGAAAATAATCCTCTTGAACGGAATCAAAACCCCGGGTTTGTCAGTTTGGGCGAGCGCAATGTTCTAACCACTAGGCTATCCCGTGTGTGTGTGTGTGTGTGGTGTGTGTGTGGGGTGTGTGTGTGTGTGTGTTGTGTGTGTGTTTTTGGGTGTCCTCTGTGATTATGTTTGTGTGTGAAATGTCGTCTGTCCTTCGCGTTGTTTCTGTCTGTTTTTTGTCTACCTGCCCTGCTCTCTGTCTCTCTATGTCCCCTCCTTGCACAAGCACATGTTTCCCTGTGTCTGGTTTTTGTCTGGTCGTGGTCTAGCGGTAACACACCTACCTAGAAAGCGAGAGGTGTGGGTTCCATTCCTGTTAGCACCTAAACTTTTCCCCATCCACTGCACCTTGAGTGCTGGTGTGGTTGCTGGTCTTTAGGATGATACGGTAAACCCAGGTACAATGTACTACACGCATTCCACGCACGTTAAAACACCTTTGAAATCATGTACAAACAGTTCATTTTCGTGCGGTAACAAATACACATGCAGCAGGAAGATACAAAACAAATGGTGGTGCTGCTCTTGTGGCGACATACTCTCCTCCGTGGATTGCAACCCAAATTTTAGGATATAAAATCTGCCGACTTAAACCAGCATACAAAGACAGAAAGCTATGTCTGTCTGTGTCTGTACAGGGTAGATTATGTTTGCTTTCCTGTGTGTTTGTGTGTGTTTTTGTGTGTGTAATTTTATATTATGAGTGATAGATATTTAAGATATTTTACTATTGGGGTATATGTCATTGTAAAGAAGCTGCTTATTTCTATTCTTTTTTACGAAGCAGACGACAAGGAAATAGAAGAAGTAAAGCCTGAAAGAAAGACGGAGAAGACAAAAAATAACAAAGGAACCACGAACTGGGAGGGAAAACCATGACGATAACGACGATGAAGAAAAGAAAGAAATCAAAACGAGAAAAGAGGAGGAGGAGAAGAAGGGAAGAAAGCGAGGAAACAAAGCAGACCAAAATAATGTTTGATGAAAAAAAGACGACGACGAGAGGAGAAGAGGCAACCACTGAACGAAGGAGAAGAAAAAAAACGCCGCCATAAAGACGAGAGGAAGACTACGAAGATGTCTAAAAGCAAAGAAGAAGTAGAAGACAAAAAACTAGAACAACAAGAAGATGGGATAAGAGACTTACAGGCGGAAACAATGCAAAGAAAAGGGAAAGAAATAATGAATGGCAAAAAAGAGGAACAAGTTGAAGACAAAACATGAAAATGTTAAGAACAGAAATAAACACATCACAGACAATGGAGACGAACAGTACAAAGAAAGTAAACAAAGGTCAAGAAAAAAAAACTGAAACAATAAGAACAGCAGAGAAGACCTTAAAGAAATACAAAACAAAAAGAGTAGAACAGAGGAGAACGGCATAAAACTACCAAAAAGAGAAGATGACAAAGAAAGAGGAAGGAACTGAGAGGAGGAGGAGAGAAGGAGAAGGAGTAGAGCAAAGAGGTGGATGAAGGAGGAGGTAGATTTAGGTAGGTGGAGAGGAGGAGGAGGAGTCGGAGGAGGAGGGGAGGAGAGGAGAGGAGTGGAGGAAGGGTGGAGAGGGAGGAGACGAGGAGGAGGTGGGGTGGAGAGGATTTAAAAAAAATTCTTGTATATCAAGGATAATGGAATAAGCAACCTATGTGCCATTTTTATCATCTAGGTCCCCGTGTGGTAGACCATTTTGTAAATATTCATTTGTTCCCACCACACCCAATGAAAAAACAAAAAAAAAAAAAAAAATGAAAACCCAAAAAAAACAAAAAAAACAATAAAAAACAAAAAAAAATAAAAAACAAGAAACACAAAAAAAAAAGAAATGATGAAAACACACAAAAAAAAAAATTACAAAAACCCACGAACACCCAACGAACATATCAAGAAAAGAATCACACAAAATGGACCCCAGTCATTCATCACCTCCCCCGGCACCCCTTTTCCCCCGCCCCCTCCCCCCCGCGTCTCCCCCCCCCATCCCCGTCCCCCCTCACCTCACACTTCCACCGCCCCCCCCTCCCACCCACTCCCCGCCCCCTCACCCCCCGCCACACCCACCCCCTCCCCTCCCCATCCATATTCCCCTCCACCACCACCTCCCCTTAATCCTCCACCTCTCCCCAACCCGCCCCCCAGCGCCACACCACTCCCCCCCCAGCCCCTCCCCCCATTTACCCACTCCCCCTCGGCCCCTCCCACCCCACCCCAGCCCGCCATCACCCCCCCCCGTCTCACTACCCCACCTCTCCCACTTCCCTCACCCACCTCACCCGCCCCCACCTCCTCACCCCCCATACCCCCACCCCTCCCCTGCCCCCATCCCCCCCCGTCCAACATTCCCCCCCCCTAGCTCCCCCCCTATCGCCCGCCCACCCTTCGCCCCTCCCCATCCCCCCCCACCCCCCGCCATTCCCCCCTCCTCCCTCCCTACCCCCACCACATTCCCCCCCCGCATACCAATTTTCAATTTCCCACCCCCCATTCCATACACCTCCTACCAACCCTCCCCACCACCCCCCTCCCCCCATCCGCCCCCCCCCGCCCCCCCCCCCCCCCCCCCCCCCCCCCCCCCCCCCCCCCCCATGCCCCCCATCACCCCCCCCCCACCACCTTCCCCCGTCGACGCGACCCCGCCATCCCATTCCACTCCCCCCCCCCATTCCCTCCGCCCCCACTCCCTTCATCCGCCCCTCCCCCGCCCCCCCCTCCTCCCCCCCCCCCCACCCCCCCCTCTCCTACCCCCCCCCCCCCCCCTCCCCCCCCGCCCCCCCCCCCCCCCCAACACCGCCATCCAATCCCGCCCCCCCCCCACCCCCCCCCACCCCCCCCCCCTCCCACCCATCTACCCCCCCCCCCCCTCTCCACTCCTCCCACCCTCTCCTCCCGGCACCCCCCGGTCACCTCCTCCAACCCCACCACCCCCACGACCTGTCCACCCCTCCAATCTCCCTACCCCCACCCTCCCCCCCATCGCCCGCCCATCTGCCACCACCACCTCCCCCCTTCACCATCAAAACTATTATACTCCCTCAAGCTCTGCTAGCTATATTGACCAGGGCCCAATCGGTTTACTAGTCACATCCGCAAGACCAAGGTGCTCAGTTCTACATGAACAGCTGTTGACGGATGGAGAGGCGGTCGTCGCGGCGTGTCGGACGCTGAGCCTCGGATGCCGTGCTTCGGACCCGTCTGCGACGACGCGCTCACTTGTCTCACAGGCGCGGCGTCGGCTTAGGCCATCGCCTCCGTCTTCGCTTCTGCCTCTTAATTCTAGTAAGCGTCCGCTACTCTTGCGCCTGCCCCTTCTTTTGCTCTTCGGGGCTTTCGTCTCGCTCGCGCCGGTCGGTTGTGCTTCTTCCTTGGTTTCGCGACTCATGCGCTTCCTCTCGTTGTTTCGCTACTCGTTCCCCCCTCCCTCTCTTCGTCTTTCCTTCTTCTTATTACTCTTCTTCGGTATTCCTCCTCCCCTGCTTCCTTTCGTCTTCATCATTCTGTCTTTGTCTTCCCCTTATTTCGCTTTCTTCTTCTTATTCTATTTCCTCTTATAAATCGAATGTAAAAATCACTCAACCTCAAAAAACCCGTCTCAAACAAACAAATCAACTCTCGCAACAGCCACAGCACTAATGAGCTATTTTATACCCAGCCCGTCATCCATTCCCCCCAGCTGTAGATTAGAAAATTCTGTCAAGATCCCATCGACCACACAATTGCATACTCCTCCGCAAAGCTGAAACCACATTTAACGTGTGCGCAAGATCTTTGCGTGCGTTCGCACACGGGACCTCAGTTTATAGTCTCAACTGAAGTACATTCGGAGAGAGTGCAGTCTGCACTGATGTTATCTCCAGGGGAAAATATCCCCCTTGAACGGGAATTGAACCCGGGTCGTCAGATTGCGAGCGCAATGTTCTAACCACTCAGCTATCCCATCCCCCATTTTGAGAATAACTGAATAAGCATCAGCTGCTTTTTTTACATCTAGTCCCTCTGTGTATGCAGTTTTGTCAGTTTTGTCATCTATTCACACTAGGCAACACAATGCCTCCTACACTTTTGTTACGTCGAAAACGGTTGGTGATAACCGGAATTCAAAACGTTCTGCGTGTGTTCTCACCACGGGACTTATCAGTTGGTAATGCTTCATCTGAATATTTGGTGGGAGTAGAGTCCGGACAACGATGTTAACGTCCAGAGGAAAAATTAAACCTCTTGAACGAGATTCGAACCCAGATCAGCCGATTACAAGCACAATGCCGGTCACTCTAACCCCCGAAGCATACCAGTTCCGGAGGATAGGAACCGAGAGGAAGAGAGAGGAGGGGAGAGAGGGAGTGGAGGAGGAGAGGGAGAGGAGGTGGAAGGGAGGAGGAGAGAGGAGGGGAGAGGAGGGAAGCGTAGGAGGAGTGAGAGAGGGGAAGACAAAGGTGGAGAAGAGTGAGAGACAAGAAAACAAGATGACGTCATTGAAAAAGACAACTATGAATGAAAAAAAGAAAAAAGTCCACGAAGCCAGCCCGTGAAAAGGGAGCACAGTGTTTACATTACTATGCACTAGAACAAGATGACGAGGGAGAAGACCTGAGAAGAGGAACGAAAGGAGAACAGACACTCTTCCAAAGCAGCAGACAAGAAACAAGCCATGATGCATAAAAAGTCGACAGAACTGAAATGGAGGAATTAGAAATGAGAACGATATTGACGTCAAAGATGAAGATCAAAGACGAACAGAGGAAGAAAATGAAGGCGGAAAAAAAGAAGAAGGAGGAGGATGAGAAGATGAGGACAAAGAGGAAAGGAAAAAGAAGAAGAAAAAAAAAGAAGAACCACAAACAACAGCACCATTAACAACAACAATAAGAGGAAGAACAACAACAACAAAATAGCAACAAGAATAACAACAACATCAATAACAACAAAAACAACAAGGAGGAGGAAGAGAAAAAGAAGTAGCAGAACAACAATAACAACAACAACAACAAGCAAAAGGAGATGAAGACAAACTGTGAACAAAGAGGAGGAAGAGAAGAACAGTCAGGACAAGAAGTATAGGCTGGTGAGTTCAACGTCTTCATAGAGATCACTGTGACTGTGTTTGAGTGCACACACATACATACGTGTTTGTGTGTGTGTGTGTGTGTGTGTGTGTGTGTGTGTGTGTGTGTGTGTGTGTGTGTGGTTGTGTGCGGCGCGCAGCGCTGCGTGTGTGTGGAGTGTTGGATGTGTGTGAAGTGTGGATGTGGTGCGTATATGTGCGTGTAATCATGGTGTGTATGGTGACTCTGTGTTGTGTATTTTAATGTATGTGTGCATACATGCGTGAACGCACGTGCGTGACTCTGTGTGTGTGTCATTATGTCTATGTGTTCGTGTGTATATGTGTGTCGGCATGCAGGTGTGTGTGAGTGTGCATATGCATGTGTGTATTTGTTTGTGTGTGGTGGTGGTTGTAGTGGTGGTAGTAGTAGCAGTAGTAGCAGTAGTAGAAGTAGTAGTAGTAGCATTAGTAGCAGTAGTAGAAGTAGTTGTAGTAGCATTAGTAGTATAAGTAGTAATAGCAGTATGAAACTATTTGTTTTATTTTGTCATCTGTTTCCCATTGACAACACAATGGCCTATTCTCCGAAAAGTGGAACACCGATTAAGTGTGTATGCAAGTTGTTTTTGCGAATATTAGTGTGACCTGTGTATGGTGTGAACAGCGTGTATATGCGTGTGGCGTGAGTTGTGTGTATGTGTGTGAGTGATTTCTTTGTGCTGCACTGCTGACAGCGCACGCACGCATGTGTAGTGCGTGAGCGTGTGTGTTCTTAGTGTATGTGTGTGCGCGTATGTGGGTCCTGTTGTCTATGTGCTTGGTTGTGTGTATATGCGCGTGCATGAGTGAGGCTAGCAAGTCAAAGTCAAGTCAGGTCAATATTTTATTTCCAGATGGTACATTGAATAAGCAATGCATTTGCTTTTTTTCATCAAGCCATCTATTTAAGAACAAATTTGGTAATGACTATACTAAGACACTACATTATTGCATCACTTACCATTAAATTAAACCAGCAAAAAAAGAGGAAAGAAGCTAGTGTATGCATGCGTGTATGTGTGTGTGCCTGTGTGTCTGTGTATCTGTGTGTGTGATTCCTGCGTACATGTTGTCTACACACATTAGTCTATCACTGTCCTGTGCTAGAATTTGGATGTGAGCGCAGTACATGGTCTTCCTCATACATCACTCAGTGTTCACATCACTATGCACCAGAACAAGATGACAAACAAGAAGACGGGAGAAGAGGAACGAAAGGAGAACAGACACTCTTCCAAAGCAGCAGAGGAAGAAACAAGCCCCGAAGACTAAAACGAGGACGGAACCAATAAACGGAAAGAATGGAAACTGAGGACGACAATTCGAACAATGAAGATGGCAGAAGAAAAAGAAAGAAAGAGAAGAAGAGGATCAAGAGAGAAGTACAACAGAAGAAAGAAGATGGCAGGAGCCAGCAGATATGAAGACAACCGGTGAAAACAAGGCGAGGAGGAGGAGGCGCGTCATATCAGAAGTATATGCAGGTGAGTAAACGTCCTTGTATAGAAGGCTGGTGAGTGTGTTTGACTGAACCCGATGTGTGTGTGTGTGGAGTGTGTGTGTGTGTGTGTGTTTGAGTGTATCGCTGTACGTCTGTGTCTGTGGCCATATCTCTTCTGTTATGTGTGTGTGAGTGTGTATGTCGTGTACCTTTTGCCCGTCCTGTGTGTTTTGTCTGTCAGGTCCCATCTGTTTTTGACTTCCTGTCACTCTATTAGGTCTCCTCTTTGCCCCTCTCTATATCAAGTCAGTCTGTCTGTCTCTATGCAATCCTTGTATACCCGAGTGGCGTGTCAGTCTCATTGTTTGCAGCTTGCCTCCTCTGTATCCTTCATATATAAACGCTATGCCTACTCTAAACGTGTGTGTGCGGGGTGCAAGCACGCGGGTGCGGTGCGTCGTGTGTGCGTGGGTGCCTGCATGCGTGTCCGCGTGTGTGCCGCCTGCGCGTGCATGTTTGTGTGTGTGTGTGTTTGTCTATCTTTCTGTCTGTCTGTCGTGCATGGGTGCATGTGCGCCTGCTTGCATGTGTGTGTATGTATATATGCATGCGCGTGCGTGTGCATGCAAGTGTCTTGCTTATGAGCCATTAGTTTCATGCACTAAGCCAATGATGTGAGCACTACATAATTAAGGACTTGCTAATGCATAAATTTGTTTTTACATTCTAGCGCAACAGTACCAAGAAAAGAAAAAAAGAGGACCTGGAAGAAAGAAAGACAAAGCAACAGAAGAAGAAACAAGCAAGGAAGAGAATGAAAGAACAGAAAATAAAAGGAAAGATTTTCAAAACAAGTATGACGATGACAGTGACAACGAAAAAGAAGAAGAACAAGAACAACAACAATAACAACTCAACAACAAGATAAGAACGAAACGAAGCAACAACAGCAAGAGAAGAAAAAGAAGAACAGCAACACCAACAACAATAGAAAAAAAGAACAACACAACAACAACAGAGAAGAAGAAGAAGAAAAGAAGAAGAAGAAGACGACGAAGAGAAGAACGAGAACAAGAACAAGAACAAGAAGAAGCAAGAAGTCTAAAAGAACAGCAACACTGACGACAGACCAGCGAACAACAAATCAACAAGAACAACAACCAACAAACCAAAACACGAAAACAACCAGTGACAAGAAAGATAGAAGAGACGAAGAGGAGGGGAGGACAGGAAGAAGTAACAATGCTGGTAGTTTGAACGTCTTCATTGTGACTGACTGTTAATGTGTATGAATGTACTGTGATGAGGAACCGGGTGCACGCGCCCGACACGCGCACAGTGAAATGCACGGCCGTGCATTAATGTGTGCGTGCTGCGGTCTGCTGTCTGCCTGTCTGTCTGTCTGCCTGTCTGTCTGTCTGTCTCTGTATTTGTGTTTTTATGTATATGTATGTGTGAGTGTGTATGTGTGTGTATGCAATCTCTGGCTGGCTGTTTGCCAGTTAGTCTCTACCATCAACAGTCCGTCCATCCTTCTGTCCGTCTGTCTATCTATCTGTCTATCCATCTATCTGTCTGTCTACCTGACTGTTTATGTACAAGTTTGGCTGTTACTGTGCGTGCACGCTCGTGTGTGTGTGTGTGCAACTGCGTGTGAGCGTGTGTGTACCATGCCTATATGTCATTCATTTTATGTGCTAGGCAATCAAGTCTTGGATTCCTGGAAGCTGTTCCCGTCCTACGTACTTTAATGCCTGTGGATGCGGCACGAGCAAGTGGAAGCACACAAGAAGGTACGATGACATGTGGTGTTAGTGTTGGGCATTCTCCAGGTTAACATTCTGGGAGTCCTCGGGACTGTGCACTCCATCTGACACTACATAGTTGGGATTCACTGTGAGACAGAAAAACACACTGTGTGAAATTCATGTTTATTTACCGGTATTTATTTTAAATGCCTTACTAAATAGGCAGCTATAGCGCTGGCTTAAGAGAATTTCTCTTCTTTTCATATTAGAGAGCACGAGGTCATGCAAGATGTATGACCCATAGATAATGACGATCTGAACATATTGAAAAGCGTTACAAAATTTTAATATGGCATTTGGGGGGGGGGGGGAAAAAACTATTGCTTACACCAATAACCAACACTACTATCAGGCCTGGACTATGTATTCTATGTAATTTGATTGTTTCTAAATTTTCTATTTACCAGAAAGATAATATATCATGTTACTATGGCTGTTAAATCTCCCCCATCTCTCTCTCTCTATCTCTCCCTCTCCCCCTATCACCCTTTCTCTCTTTGCCTATCTCTGTCTCTCTTTCTCTGCCTCTATTTGTCTCTCACTGTGTCTTTCTCAGGGAATTTGTCTCTCACATTGGCAACAATAAGATTATTTAAACTGTTCATACTATTGTACTTAATCAATGTTAATAACAATGATAAAAATGTATGGAATTAATATAGCACTGTATTTTGTAAAAACAAATCCAAGCACTTGCATTCAGCCTATTCTTATACATGCAATCGATCACATATACTTTTAGTTAACAAAATCAATTTTACACATGGGCAAACACACAGAACACACACAGGCACATGAAGGTAAGACACTTTGGAGGGGTTCTTTTTCAGCCTCCATTGGTGCAATGCAAGACACCAGTCAAGTCAGCAATACACTGGAAGATTACGCAAGTCCAGAACGCCATCTTTTGGAAGACAGAGTCAAGTCTTTGATTGCTGGAAGCAGTTTCCCATCCCTAGGTACTTAAATGTCTGAGGAGCGGCACGAGCTATTGGAAGCACAGAAAGAGGTATTATGTCATTTGTTGTTTGTTTGGGTGTTTGTGGTGTCTGTCCTCTGCCTGCCTGTGTGCCCAGCAAAGCTGTCTACCCTGTTTGTCTGTCTGCCTGTCTGTCCTCTCTGTTCCGACTAGGTGTGTTAGTGTGTGCATGCGCCTTGATTGCATGAACTTGGGCGGCACATGTATGTTGTTGTGTTTGAGTGTGTGCGTGCGCTTGTTTTTTGCGTGCGTGTATCTTGTCTAATGTTTTAATGTCCATGTTTCTGCTGTTTCTGGACTGCCATGATGTAAGCACAGCACTGAACTGTTTATAATATAATACTTTATATTTTTAATAAATTATGGACCGGTTTATTATTCTTTCAGGATAGGCATATAAAAGACAACATGAAAAGAAGAAAGAAAAAGGAGAACAGATTAAACAAAGCAGCAACACATAAAACAAGCGCAAAGGAGAGACAGAACACCAAAGGAAAGAATTTGATAAAGACGAACAAGGATGACCAAAGAAGTGAACCGAGAAGAAGAAAGAACTAGTAAGAACAATCAACAAGCAAAAACAATAACAACAGAAGAAGAAACGAACAACATAGGAATGAAGAGACCAGACAGAAAAGGAAAAAAAAACAATGAGAACGATATCAAACTAATTGAAAACAAAAATAAGAACAGAGAGTGAACAATCAGAAAGTTTCGGAGAAGAGGAAGAGAAAAAGAAGGAGAAGAGGAGAAGAACAAGAACAACAGCAGCAGCAGGCAACAGGAACAACAAATAATCAACAACAAATAATCAACAACAACAACACAACAACAACAGAACACTAAAGGACAGCAGATTGGACAGCTTGTGCCAAAAAGATGAGGAGGAAAACAGGAGGAGGAGCACAGGGAAGAAGTACAATGCTGGTGAGTTAAATGTCTCCCATTTATAAGACTGAAAGTGTGTTTGATACACGAATATACTTGCATAGACGGGTGAGTCGCGCGAGCGTCCAACGCGAGAATAGTGCAACGGGACCCCGTGCGTGTGTGTGTTTTTATGTGTCTGTGTTTGTGTTGTGGCGTGTGTGGCCAATCTCTGCTGCCTCTCTGCCTGTGTGATTGTTAATTGGATCCATCCATCTTTCTGTGTATCTGTCTGCCGTCTGTCCTGTCCTGCCGTTTATGTACAAACCTGCTGTTCTTGTGCTTGCACACACGTATATATATGGTGTGTGTGTGTGTGTGTGTGTGGTGGTGTGTGTGTGGTGTGTGTGTATTGCGTGAGTGTATGGTGTATATCGATTCCTATGAGTCCATTTAGTTGATGTGCTAGGCCCCAATGATGTGAGCACTACACAAGGACATGCTGATGCACATTGTCTGTTCACATTACTGTGCAGTAGAGCAAAGGAAATACAAAAGAGGACATGGGACCAAGAAGAAAAAGAAGAACGGACGCATGACAAAGCAGCAAACAAAGAAACAAGTCATGACGAAAAAGAGACAAAGGCAGAAACAAAACAACAAGGAGTTTTTAAATCGAGTATAACGACGACACCAAAGAAGAAGAAAAAGAAGAAATACAACTACAACAACAACAACAACCTGTGAAAAGTGGAGGAAGGAATTGAGGACAGAGATGACAAGGAAAAGTATATGCTGGTGAGTTAAAAGTGTTCAATATTTCGTATGGCTGTGTGTGTTTATGCAAATACATGCACAAGCGAAGGTGTGGTGCCCTGAAGGGGTGTTGTATGTGTGTGTAATGTTGTGTGTGTGGTGCCGTGTGCTTCAAGAGTGGCATATGTCATGTTTTTTTGATTTTATCTGCTAGGCGTTACCATGTGAGCACACCACATTCACTTACTAAATGCATAAATCTGTTTACCCACATTCTTGTGTAATAAACAAACACGATGAAGAAACAACATGAGGAAAATAATAGAAAGGAAGAAAAGACACAAAGACAAAGCAGCTAACAAAGAAACAAACAATGACGATAAGACAGAGTCAGAACTGAACCGGAAAGATTTGGAAAAGAGAAACGATATTCACTTATACAAATGAAGAATGAATGAGAAGAAAGAACATGAACAAGAAGATACCTGGTGGGAGGAGGAGGAGGGCGACGACGACCATAAAGAGGAAAGAAGAAGAAGAAGAAGAAGAGAAAAGAAGAAGAAGAAGAAGAAGAAGAAGAAGATGAAGAAGAATAGAAGAAGAAAGAAGAAGAAGAAGAAGAAGAAGAAGAAGACGAGAAGAAGAAGAAGAAACAATAACAACATCAACAACAGCAGCAACAACAACAACATCATCATCATCAACATCAACAAGAATATGACTAAGAAGAAGACGAAGAAGAAGAACAAGAAGGGAGAACAAGAGCAAGAAGGGGGACGAAAGAAGAAGAAGAAAAGAAGAAGAAGAAGAAGAAAGAACAAGAACAAGAGAAACAAGAAGGGACGCAGACAAGAATCAAGAGGAACAAGAAGAAGAACAAGAAGAAGAATAAAAAGAAGACGGAGATGAAAAAGACGAAGAAAATGAACAAGGAGGAGGAGGAGGGGGAAGAAGAAACAACCCCACCATCAATAAAAACAACAACAATAACATCAATATCATCACAAGAATATGACAAAGAGAAGACGAAAAAGAACAAGAACAAGGAGAACAGAGAAGAAGGAGGACAAGGAGAAGAAGAAGAGGAAGAAAAAGAAGAAACAAGAAGAACAAAGAACAAGAACAAGAAAGAAGAAGAAGAAGAAGAAGAAGAACAAGAAGAAGAAGAAGAAGAAGAAAAAAAGAAGAACAAAAAGAAGAAAGAACAAGAAGAATCAAGAAGAACAAGAAGTGGAACATGAAGAAGAACAAAAAGAAGAGGGACGGAGATAAAAAAGAAGAAAAAAGAAGAAGGAGGAGGAGGAGAAGAAACAACAACAACAACATCAACAACCATCAACATCAACAACAACAACAACAAGAATAAGACCAAGAAGAAGGAGATGAGGAAAAGAAGAACAATAAGAATAAGAGGAAGATGGAGGAAGAAAAGGAGAAGGAGACGAAGGAGAACAAGAAGATTAGAATGAAGATAAAGAAGAAGAAGAACAACAACAACAACAAAACAACAACAACAGCAGCAACAACAATAAAACCAAGAAGAAGAAGAAGATGAAGAATAAGAAAAAGAAAACAAGAAGCAGAAGCAGAATGTCTACAAAAGCAACAAGAAGAACAAAAAGAAGTAGAACGAAGACGAAAAAGAAGAACAAGAAGAAGGAGGAGGAGAAGAGAAACAACCACAACACATCAACAACAACATCAATATCAACAGCAGCAACAACAACAACAGCAACAACATCAACAACAACAGCAACAGCAACAACAACAAGAACGAGACCAAGAAGAAGGAGACAAAGAAGAAAGAAGAACAATAAGAACAAGAGGAAGATGGAGGAAGAAAGGAGGAGGAGAAGAAGGAGAACAAGAAGATGAGAATGAAGATAAAGAAGAAGAACAACAACAACATTAACAAAACAACAACAGCAACAACAACAATAAAACCAAGAAGATGAAGAAAAAGAACAAGCAGAAGCAGAATGTCTACAAAAAAAACTGCAACAAAAAAAAAAAGAAGAGAGAAAACAAGAAAGTTATAAAAAAAAAAAAAGACTGATTTTAAAAAGAGACAAAATTCAATAGAAGTAACACAAATGAAAAGGGGCAATCCAAATCCCGTAAACAATAAAAAAAAAATGGGGCAAAGAAGGAAAAAAAAGGAAACAAACAGAGGTCCAAGAAAAAACAGGAAGAAACCCAAAAAAAAAAAGAAAAAGAAAAAAAAAGGGAAGTGCAGGACAAACATTGAACAAAAAAGTAAAAAAAAGAACCACAACAAAAAGAAAAAGGAAAAGAAAAGACAGACGGGGGGAAAGCCAAAAGAAGCCACATGAAAGTAACAAAGAAAAAAGGGAAAAACACAGGAAAAAGAAGTAAAAAGAAAAAACCAACACCAAAACGAGAAAAAAAGACCAAGCAAAAAAAAAAAGTGAAGGCGGGAAGGGAAAACAAAGAAGATGACAAACAGATGAAAAAAAAGAGAACTAAAGGAAAAAGTTAAGAAAGAAAATCAATGTGTTCAAACCGAAAAAAGATTGCCTGGTGGGGGAAAAATTTTAAAGTGTGGGGTTTTTTTTTTTATTTTTTCTTTTTTTTATAAAGGGGAGAAAAGCGTTATGTGTTTTAAAACCAGTCCCGGGTAACCGTATTTGTAAATTCGTCTCTGTCCTACCGCACAAAATGGCCTTTTATAAAAAGGGGGCGGGTTTTTAACGTGTGCGCAAGATGTTTTCGTGTTTTGCCCCTGGGCCTGTTTAAATTCTCCAAAGGGATTTTTGGGGAGGTGGAGTTGATGATTTTAAACCCTTAGAGGAAAATATCCCCCTTGAAGGGGAATGAACCCGGTTGTCAGATTGCGGCGAAATGTTGAAAAAACCCCC
>JAQIHA010000363.1:0-14373 GCA_028751875.1 Rapana venosa | reverse complement strand
TTAAGTCATTAGACTTATTTGACACAACAAAAACATCAATTATAATTATTATCTTTTATGGCTAAAAGTGATGTACACTTTAAAAAAAAACATGTTGCATTCTACTTCTCTTTTTTTCTTTTTTTTTTAAACCACTCATGTACATATATGATGATATCTGCTTGATATATATCAACTGTGATTATGTCACTTAATTCATGTACACAGTTTTTGCGTTCTTTGTCTTTCGTTTTGATTTTTAAAAACACATTATTTCTGAGTTCATCATATAAAATACATTCATTGAGTAAATGAAATTCATCTTCTATTTTGTTACAGTATCTACATTTTCTGTCCTCTATGGATATATTTTGGTGCCTCCCTTTCTCTATCATT
Source organism: Rapana venosa (assembly GCA_028751875.1). Taxonomy (NCBI): domain Eukaryota; kingdom Metazoa; phylum Mollusca; class Gastropoda; order Neogastropoda; family Muricidae; genus Rapana; species Rapana venosa. The sequence goes on along the minus strand of JAQIHA010000363.1, from coordinate 13,998 downwards.
AAAATGTGAGAGCTTGTGCGAAATTTACAACACGTCTTATGGGTTGTTTTTATAGTTTATCAAATATGGTTCCAGTCTGTATTCTTTGGTAGCACAATCATAAAATTTTAGTTTTGCAAACTCTTTCTTCTGGTAGATCCAAAATGTTTTATACATGTCCTCTAGCTTTCTTCTAACAGCATAACTCAACCGATGAACATTAAGAGTACTTTGGCTCTTCCAGACATGTTTGAATCCAATTGTGTACAAAATATTTTTCACTGTGTTGATCCATTTATCATATGTATTCGTCTGATACATATGGTCATATACTATTCTGATATAAGAGCCTGGTTTTGATTCTGTCAAATGAATCCAAAAGGATATTATCTGGCATATGATTTTAACCTCAGAATACTATGTGAGCGGTACCTTCAACATCAACAAGACCTTTACCACGTATTTATCGATTTTAAGAAGGCATTTGACAGGGTGTGGCATGCAGCTTTGTGGGCAACCATGAATTTGTACAGCATCAATGCAAACCTGATCAGAGTCATCAAGCAGCTGTACAGCGAGGCCACCAGTGCAGTGTACTACAACAACAACATTGGAGAATGGTTTCGAACAACAGTTGGAGTAAGGCAGGGCTGTCTACTCTCACCCACTCTTTTCAACATCTTCCTTGAGAGAATCATGGCTGATGCACTGGACATCATGAAGGATCAGTCAGCTTGGTGGCAGAACGATCACAAACCTCCGCTTCGCAGATGACATTGATGGAATAGCAGAATCAGAAAAAAGAGCTTGCCAGCCTAACAGAACACTTGAATAAGGCCTCCAAAACATACGGCATGGAAATCAGTGCAGAGAAGACCAAACTGATGACTAATAACACCAACGGCAAATTAGCACTGATATCAGGGTTAATGACCAGAAGCTGGAAACAGTTCAAAGCTTCAAGTACCTGGGAGCCATTGTATCAGACCAGGGATCCAAGCCAGAAGTAGTATGCAGGACTGCACAGACAATAACAGCTTTGTCAAAACTAAACACCATCTGGAGAGATAAGAACATCTCACTTATCTCCAAGATCAGACTAATGCGCTCCCTTGTCATATCCATATTTCTGTATGCCTGTGAATCATGGACCCTGACTGCAGATTTGGAGAGAAGAGTACAGGCAGTGGAGATGAGATGCTTTCGGAGACTCCTTGGCATCTCCTACAAAGACCACATAAGCAACGAAGCGTGCATAACAGAATCCAGCAAAACCATTGGACCCTATGAGAAACCTTCTAACGTCGTGAAAAAGCGTAAACTTAAATGGAATGGGCATGTCACAAGATCCCAAGGAATTACAAAGACAGTTTTGCAAGGCACTGTCCAAGGAGGAAGAAGAAGAGGCAGACCAAGGAAGAGCTGGGAGGATAACATCAGCGAATGGACAGGCCTAGAACTCAACAAAACCTTGAGAAAGGCAGAACAGAGAGAGGAATGGAGGGAACTGGTTGTTGAGTCTTTGAGGGTGCCCCCACGGTCGTCAGACTACGGGACAGATAGATAGATAGACAGATGATTTTAAGGGCCAGTGGAAATCTTCCTAATTCACCCAAAGTGGGTAGTACTAATGCTTTTTTATGAACGCCTAGTATTTGTTTACAAAATTTTACATGAAAATTCTCATACAAAAACTGATTGGATAAGCATGCCTTGAACAGTTTATCAATATGAAGTTCTGTCTCCCCATTAAAACAAAAAGGAAACCAAACTTCTGCTCCATAATTTAAAACAGGGGTTATCAATGAGTCGAATAAACGCATTCTTTAAATTTTGTCCATGAACTGCTCTTTTTAAGGCGTATATTGCTTTGTTGCTTTGTTTCACTAAATGCTTTTGTGTTGCTTGAAATTTCCCATTCTGATGAAAAATGATACGTAGATATTTATAGGTTTCTACTGTTTCAATTACATGTTCTCCACATTTGAAATGAATTGGAATTTTAGGAGGTGATCTCGTAAAAACTATTACCATTGTTTTTGTTTTGTTTATCTTTAAACCCCCAATTAGAACAGTATTCTTGCAGTTTATTCAGTTTAGTTTGAAGACCTATTTTGGTTGTTGATAGTAATGCTAGGTCATCAGCATAGAGTAAACAAGGAATTCTGTGCTTTGCCGTTATATATGGTGAATCTTTCTCATCAATATGTTGAACTATGTCATTGACATATACATTAAATAATGTAGAACTTAATGTATTTCCCTGATGTACCCCCTTTTTGACTATGATTTCATCTGTGTGTTTGCCTCGTATTTTTGTAAATATTGTTGCATTGGAATACATGTTTTTAATGACATTAAAAGTTTTGCCTGTTATTCCTATTTCGTTTAACTTTATAAGAAGACCCTCGTGCCACACATCGAAAGCTTTCTGAAAATCTACAAAGCAGCAATAAAGTCTTTTAGTTTTTACTTTTAGTGCACTATCTATTAAATTGTTAAGTAGGAAGATATGGTCCGTTGTTCTGCATGCTTTTCTGAAACCAGCCTGTTCTCTGACAATACTATTGTTATTTTCTAAATATTCAGAAATTCTATGATTCAGTATTTGACAAAAAAGTTTTCCAATAGTGTTTGTCAACGTTATTCCTTTGTAGCTTTCTGGGTTGTATACGCATCCTTTTTTTTATAGATTGGAACATTCACTCCTACTTTCCAGTCACAGGGATATATACCCGTTTCTAATACTAAATTGAACATATTCCGCATTGTCTCTATAATATTAGACAAAACTGATTTGATCATTTCGTTTGTAATTCCATCTTTTCCAGGCGATTTGTTATTTTTTAGCCTTTTGATTGTTTTGTAATTTCCACCTTGTAATTTGCTTTTCTAGGAATGGCTTATCAGATACTTTTAAATCATTGAGCCTGCTTTGTATTTGCTTTTTGCGGTCTGGATCTATTTGCAGTTCTATCCAATAAGTGTTTTTAAGCGTTCGGTCCATTTACTGCTAATATGATTATGTTGCTTTAATCCACCATCTTCGCTTTCTTTTAATTTTTGTAAAGTTTTCCACAATATACTCGGATCTTCGTCAGTGGCATCATGTAGTTGTGATACCAGTGAATGTTTGAAGGTTTTCTTTTTCTTTTTTATTAAAGTATTATACTGTTCTCTTTTCATGAAATATTTTTGTCGAAGTTCAGGTTTATACTGCTTTCTATTTGTTGCAATTAGTAAAGACTTTACTTCTTTTCTCGTACTGTTCCATTCTGAGTCAAACCATTTTTTAATGTGTTTAAGTCTTCTTACAGGTTTTGACTTTCTGGTCTTCAAGCTTAATTGTGCTACTTTGAGAAAGATATCAGACAGTTGTCTGGAACATTCATTTACTACGTTTGTTGAATCAGGCTGCTTTGTACTTTGTTTTAATACTGTAATTGTTTGAGTTTTTATTTGTGCTATGTGTGATTGTATTGATGGTAGTAGAAGTGTCTTTTGAAATTGTTCTTTGGAATTTTTATCCCATACAAAACGTGTTTGTTGTGGTAAATCTTTAGTAATACACTCTGCCTGTGTGTCTCTTACTATTTTGATAGACTTCTGCAAACATGTTTTGTCTATATCTAGTATATTTATATCTAAATCAAGTGGACAATTATCAGAGTATTCCATTAAATCTCTAACTTTTACATGCTTCACCTCTTTCATAAATGATTTTGAACAAGTGAAATAATCCACAACACTATAACCTTGAGGTTGAAAGCATAATAGTCCAGCTGCCAATGCAAGAATATTGGTCAAACCCTGCAAATGAGAGTGACGGGCTGAATTTTGGCATACACATACTTTGGACCCTCCTCTACAATATTGGCATAGGAAACACCATATTGGCCAATTGTTTCTCACTTATTTTGATGATCAAAGATAAATGGCCCAATTTTCAAAGACCGCAAAAATATAACACATCTTTACTTGTTCATCTTCCTATTTTTGAAGCAGCTCTAAATTAATTGTACATAGTTTCTTCGTGGCATCAAAAATGATTGCAAAAAACAAACAGCAATGATTGATACTAGATTTTTGCATAATCTATCATACATAAGTATTTGGAAAAAAAATTGATTTGTTTATCCAACACAAAATCACGGCTCCAGGATTTCACTTTATGTTTTATAATGTATGGAGCTGATGTATATCTTCATCACACACACACACACACACACACACACACACACACACACACACACACACACACACACACACACACACATACATGTGTATGCGCAAACATGCACACACATGCACACACCCGTGTAATGATGATGTTCACTGATTTGGTTGACAAGGATTTGTAGAAAGAGGAGAACAGCATTTGACCAATCCCAGTTGCAACAGCACCTTTGGCAACTAAACAACAACCACAGACTCACAAACACACACACACTTCTACACACACTTCCACAACAACATACAACACTCAACACACACCACACACACACACACACACACACCACACACACACACACACACACACACAATGTAAGCTAACATTTGACATTGCAAAAGGTTTATGTTAAGTCCTATAGGGCACTTATTGTAGTTGTAGTTCTCTTTGAATTTCATTTTTTTAAATGTTTTGTTATCTGTTATATACTAAGAATACTATTTGTGTATTTCCCTTGTTATTACTCTTTATTACACACATAGACACAGACACACACAGACACACAGCACACACACACACACACACACCCCACACACACTTATACACACCATGCACCTCCACACAGAGTAAATCTATTTCTTTCTTCTCTCTCTCTCTCTCTCTCTCTCTCTCTCTCTCTCTCTCTCTCTCTCTTCTCTCTCTCTCCATTCAGTCTCCTATTTTAGGGCTCGTCTGGTATCACTTAAAGTGGAAAGGACGTTAAAATTGAAGACTTACTTACTTACTTACACACACACACACCTGGAGTTGCAGGAAAAGGGAAAGTACTGTCATGTGCTCTGATCCCTACTGCAAAAATCATATCCACCCCATGTACACAAGGCCATACACTGCAAATTTGCTTTGAAGCATTGTCAGCATAATTATGTTCTCCACATGCAGCTTACAGCCACAGTGGATCAGTTCTTGACATGCTTCCTCTACCCAAGGCAGTGTAGTTCACACAGATCTCCCTCCATCCATGATCCTGTTCTTTCTGCTGACACATAGTCCAGGGCAAGGAAGGTCTGGTGCTTTCACCAAACACAGTCCCCATAATGATGTGACCACTTTGGTAAACAGCTCATAGGGTATGCTGCTGAAGCACTCTGAAAATAATGGAATGTCCCCAGCTGCCACCTTCCCTTTGTGCACATCCTTTTCCTGGTGCCATCCACACTTTGCAATCCACTGGTCCTGTCATACAACAGAACATTGAAGAACCTCCATCATTGAGCCAGGTATGGGCAGGGTAGCTGGTTGTTCCATCATGAGTAGGAGGGCATCAGTCACTTGTGGCTATGCAGCCCATGTATTTAATGCCCTGGTCTTTCCTCTTCCAGAGGACACATAGTGACTCCCTGTCAATGCATGGAAGGCTGGCAAGGCTTTGGAGTAATTTGGACCAAGCTGAGTGGCAGTTGTGTGGGATGAAAAGTATTTAAAGTATTTCCCAACTCTAAGAGCAATCTGCAGTTCATGAACTGCAGTTGGACACAGGCAACAGCAAGTGCAACTACGTCAGTATCCATTATCCTAATGAAGACTTTCTGCAATGCCTCTGTGATACAGTCATCCACATGTAGCGTAAGAGGAGTGGCTGCTTCCTCATGGCTACAAGGTTCCAGTCTGCTGGTGCCTTTGCTGGATGAGCACAGGGTTTTCTTGGCACTTGTACATATAAGGATCTTGTCATGGACTTGTGTGCTGTCCAAATGTTTCTCTGTGAGGAACCTGAACAGTTCATTTTTGTTCTCATTTACCAGCACAAAATGTTGCCAGTTTCCTGGAATCTGTGCTGAAGCCATAACCCTTCTTCAAGCACCAGAACCTGGCTTTTTTCCATGTAGCAGACTTCAAGCTGTCAGCCCTAATGGCTATAGACATCAAAAGCAATGAAAACCGTGATAATGAACCAAGCTGGCACATAATGTCTGGAAAAACAGATGACATCCACATATGCCTGAGAGGTAGTTGTCAGCTTTGATGATGGCATTTAGATGAGAGCAGCACCATCAATAAGCTTGGCGTCCACTTGTGGAGCATTTTCAGGAATAAGGACAAGGACGATCTCATGAAGGATATTTTGTGCAGTCAGGAGTCTTTAACTAGACAGTTTTGCTTTCAGTGACATCATCCAGTACATCATCAGGAATAGATGTAAAGTTGTCAGCAACTGCAACAAAGTTGACATCAACTGTAGCAGAGATCTCATCAGAAAGTGAAGTTGAACAACTGTGAGCAAGCCTGTTTCTGAGCCTGAAGGCAAGAAGTCAGATCAGCTATGGGTCCTAATCTAAGCTGACCAAGTACAGGTCAAGTACAGTCAAAAACACTTTAATCATCCCATGGAGGACAGTTACAAAACTGACAGGCACACCGATACGAATCATAAATCTCGAAAGACACAAGAAGGCTACATTTCATATTGTATTAACATTCCAAACTTCAAACAAAAAATATCACACACACACACTTATGCACGAACATATAATATATTATTTTGTGTGGATTCTAAGTCTGCCTTATATGCTTTAAGATCTTCAAATTATAAGAAAATGTCTAGAATCATATTAGATATCAAGTATATGATAAACTTTATTAGCTTAAGAGGTATAAATGTCACCTTTTGTCGGACTCCACATATAGGTTATATTCAAATGAGTGGGCTGATAGATCTGCTAAAAAGGTGCAAATAATGACAGTAGATCTACAGCATTGAATATTCCTTTATTGGTAGGAGAATATTACCAATTATTAGAACAGGCATCCTTTAACAAATTTATGGAGTCATATCAGCACACCACACACACACACACACACACCACACACACACACACACAACACACACACACACACACACACACACACAATATCACTTAAAGTGAACAGACGTAAAATTGAAGACACACACACACACACAGATGTTTTGATCCTAATGGTGTACCATACTTAGCACTGGGTTGGTGTGTCAGTTGCTTCTGGGTGGGTGGGCAGCAGGGGGGAAGGGGTAGGGGCACATTTATCTATGTTGTTGTTGTTGACTTCAATTTTACGTCTGTTCACTTTTAGTGATATTAGACGGGGAAAAAAAACCAAAAAACAAAACAAAACAAAAAAAACACAAAAAAACACAAAAGAAACGGGTGAGGTGGATGTGTTATTAAAAAAAAAATAATAATAAAAAAAATATAAAAAAAATCGAAAAGAAACTTGGCAATGCAACAAGAATCATTAACAAGCAAACAACAAACAAAAGTCATTAACGTTAATGTAACTATAACAAATGTCCTATGGGACTGTGACAAAGACCTTTCACAATTTCAATGCTAGTTTTAGATTGCTGAATATGCTGGTGAGGGAGTTTTCAGAAAAATGGGGCATGAAAGGTTTTACACTCTGGCAGTCAAAAAGTATATGAGTATTAGGATATTCTCACCACACAGGCATTTACCATTTTTGCTGAATTTGGTTATCAATGCATTTAGTTTCATTCTATAGAATAAAGTATTAATTCTCCTTGACGTAAAAACACTTGTACTAACTTCTGAATGGTTCACCACTGTTAAATTATCCTTACAAGAAGGGTATAGCTTACTAGAACAAAAATCATGGAAAAAGGTCACTGACAGTAATCAGGAAAATGAGAAACTTTTAACTAGAACTGCAATTAATACATTTATCTATGGCAAACCGAAAGTGTCAAAATTGTCCAGTTCCAGGAGTGTTGCGTAACCTAATTGTTTACCATATCTCCCAGGGGACACAGAGTCATTGTTTCCCACACAAATATTGTTCACAATGGTCCTACGTATATGTATGCAAACTGGCGTCTCATCACTCTTTAAGGCACCTAGAAAAATCTTGGCAGCTCTGCTATTGATAGCATTGGTCATATTCATTTTCTTCAGGTAAATTATAGTAACATGGTTCTGGATCTATTTCTATAAAGTCAGTCAGTCTTCCTGATCGCGCATTCAGATCTCCGCACAGTATTATCTGACCTCTTTCAGACAAACTTTCTATGTCTTGTTCTAAATTTTCCCATATTTTCTGTGTATGAACTTTTCCAAAAGAAGAAAATTCAGGTGGAATATATGCACATCCTATGAAAATATTCTTGTTTGATGATTTTGATGAGTTTTCCTGCATCATTTGCATCCACACAATATCTGAACTATTTTGCGGTAAAATTTTTTATACTTTTTCGATAATCTTCCTTAATGAAAACTGAAATACCTCCTGAAGCACTGATAGATCTATTTCTCTTTGGTCTGCAGTAATGCACAGACATATAGCCTGGTAGAGTTACATCTTCTACAGTGTTTTTTTTTAATCTAAATGTGTTTCTTGTAAAATTATTACATGGTATAACATCAACATGTCTTTTATGTGTACGTCATTTAGTTTGTTTATATTAATTCCATCGACTTTTCCATAGATACTTCTAATATTCTTACTCATGTGTTGAATATTATTGTGAACACAGAGATCTTTTCAATGTGGTAAACAAAATATGTGCATATCATTTTAATGAATTATAGCTTGGGGGGGGGGGGGGGGGGGGGTTCCCGTTTTAATATCTCTAACTATTGAAATGCTTTTCATTCTTACAATTGTTTAACTGTCTATGATGCCAAAACAATAACGGCAACAAATTATATTATCATTAAAATTTAAATCATCAAGAGATAAATTTTACATTAAAATTGTATTCATATTTTAACTATTAATTAACGAACTTGACAAACTTATCCGTTGTATCCGATAAAACAAAATTAAATATAGTAAATGAAAACATGTTTTCAAAAGACTGAACTGGGACAGACTTTCTTTGTGTTGATATCATTGCATGAGTCTGGTGTGAGTGTGTGTGTGTGTGTGGGTGTGGGTGTGTGTGTTCGCGCGCGTGTAACCTACATACTTTCTATATTTCACCATCACTTGGACTTGTTTATTCTATACACGCATGTAGATCTACTTATGCCATATAAAGTGTATAGGGCTAAGTACCTTAGATCAACAATTGATAAAAAGAAGATTTTTTTAAAGGATGTAGTTTCTAGTCATCTTCGCATCACAGTGTTGTAATTTGTATATGGAACTCAAGTGGTATGTGTGTGTGTGTGTTTGAATGCGTGTGCGTGCATGTTGTGTGCGCGTTTGTGTGTGTGTATGTGTGCGCGCGCGTGTGTGTGTGAGTGCGTATGTGAGTGTGGGTAGGTTGTGTATGTGTGTGCAAGTGTGTGTAACATGAGGGCAGGTGCATGTATGTGGATTGGAAGGGGGCAAAGGGGTGGGGGGGGGGGGGGAGTTGTCGTTATATGTATGTTTGCTATTATTTGTGCATATGTACGAGATAGATGTATCTGTTATCTTAATATCTGTATGTGCCAGTCTTTGATTACACATTTCATTTTGCATTTCTCCAGTCATGGTGTCGATATGGTTTTGTAGTAACCTTGTGGTCTCCACGTCAGTTCATCTTCCTCCTTTCTGTCGTCATGGTTGTACTTCCAGTCCCACTGTCTTCGTCTGTTGTTCTCAGTGTTGTAGTGCCATCTGTTGCTCGTCCAGTCCTTCACACCACCTTCCCTGTCACCTCTCCATCCTTGTTGGTTCCTTTCTTGTTGACGGTGTATGCTGTGTGCGTCGTCTCCACTGTCGTCCGTTTCCATCCCAAGCAGTGTATCTTTGATTTGTCGCATTTCTTGTCCCGTTCTAGTGAAATGGCTCATCGTTCACATTTTGTTGAGTTCTATATTTGTTCCTTTGGTATTGGCCTATCCAATTCTTTTTGTCATTTGCTGATTGTTGTTCGTCATAGTATCTGCCTGCATTGTTCGATGGAATTATGTGAACGTTATTTGGTCGTTTTTCTTTCAGGTACTGTCTCTGTTGTCTTTCTGTCTGCCATCCAATTTCTCTTTTCTGTATTTCAAATTTCTTGCCGAATTTTGGTCGTGGTTTATGTTTTTTGATTGTCCAGCACCGTGCGTGCAGGTGTCGACCTATGCTGCCTGCTAGTATTCCACAGCCTCGTGCTGAGGGATGGGTGGTGTCCCGGAACAGGGCTCTGTTTTGGGGGTTCAGGGTGTGGTCGATAAAAGAGATATTGTCAAGTTGGGACAAATCACCATACGCAAAAGCGTTGAATATTTTTCTTTTGGCTTCAAGTTCTTTTTCGGTTGTAGAAATGGTCTGACTGATAACTGTTTGTGTGTCTTTTAAGTCCTCATTGATTTTTTGACGACCTGTGTCATTTTCTGACTTGCTGTTTCTGCTGTTTCGTTATTTAAGTTGTTCAAACCACAGTGAATCAGTATTACTTCTGGGGTCCACTTGATTTTTTCTATTTCTTTTCCACAATCACTTATTGTGTATGTATTTTTCTTCTTGATGGCATATCCGTAGGATTGTCCTAGTCGCTCAGCGTCAATACCATCCAGTACAGAATCATGTAACATCACAACATATGGAAGACTGCCTGATGATTACTATCATCGAATTCTTCTTCTTCAGTACTTGAGTTTAGAGTATCATCATCATCTGTGACACAGTTCATATCTTCTCGTTTGGTCTCGTCATTGCATAGATCTAGTAGAGGGAGGCTGTTTTCTAGAACTGTCATCGGTGCACTTTCTGTCAAGGTTTTTCTGGGCTTTTCGTTGTTTTCATACTTTTTTGTGCTGTCTTGTTTTGATTTCTGTTTGAGGGTTTTGTTTGCAGTTCTTCCTTTCTTTTTTGGTTGTCATTACTTTGGGGCGTCCTGTTTGCTGATGGTTTGCGTAATTCTTTTTCAGATACTGCCCCATTGATTTTTTGAGGTTCTGCATAGTACCATGGTCTGCATTGCTCTTTCAACTCACTGAATGATGAGTACATGTGCTCTGCTAATGTGCTCACTGCCTTTTCTGGGTTACAAACCATGCCTTTAGTTCACTGAATTTGGCTTGGAAGATGATTTTGTCATCACCTGTATATGACTTTTTTTTTAAATGATTGACGTCATTTCTTGGTTTTCGTCATTTGTTATTTCTGTCTGTCTGTCAATCTCTTCTAAAACTTGTTCTTATGTAAATGTTGCCTCAGCGCAGAGCTGGCATGTATAAAGTCTGGAAGATTTGGCAAATACACAAATCTGGTACTTGGGGAGTGAGGTACATGTCCAATGTATTTTCCTATTGCACTCACTGCACTTTAGGGTACGACCTTCAACTGCTCTGCTGCATATGCAAGTCTGTTCGTTCACTGTCGGAAAGTCGTTTCTGTCCGTTTCTTGTGTGTTGTCGCTTTCTTCATCAATTCTATATTCATCATCATCTTCTTTTTCTTTGTTTTGTCACTTTCGTTTTTACTGTAGCCATACACTGGCGGACACCTAATTCCAGATTGCTTCATTGCTTCAGTGGCTTTTTCTAAACTGTCATAGCTTTTGTGTGCTGCTCCCTGGTATCCTAAAACAGATGTACTTGCCTCGTTCCAAGTAGTGAATGTTCCAACTGTTCTCCCTTCAGTTAAGTGTAGAATTTCGTGTCACAACCCTTTTTTTTACATGACATTTCAGCCACGATCACCACAATCACAAGATCTCTGTGTTCACGTAGAAATATTAACATCTGTTAATCGCTATCTTGACCGGAAGATTGTGTAATTGTGATATTACACAATAATTGTGTAATTGGAATAGTGATATTACACAATAATTGTGTAATTCTGCAATTGCGGAAGTGTTCTGCTTACAACCAAGATGACTGTTGTCGTTGCCAATGGTAACATTTTGAGATGTAGATCTAGATCTATTCTCGGTAGACTGAATTTTTTTTCGAAAATTGCCCTTGAGGGTGCTTTATGGCTGCCGTCTTCATTACTTTTGCTTGTAGTCACATTTGCAGGATAGCATGATGTTGATCTAGCCCGTCTTGTTTTTGTCATTTTGTAAGCATTTGCATTTGCACTCAGCGCTGGTTTTAGACGCTGCTTGTTTTCGCCATGTTGATGACGTGACGTTCAACAGCATAGGGCTCCCACTCCACCTAGATCTAAGCAACCTCAGCTGCCTGTAGGCCCAAAGAGGTCAGTGTGTCCAAGTCCAATAAGTAACACTAGGCCTAAAAAAGAAGAATCAGACCTAACAGGGCGCCAATCTCTGACGGAAAAACATCTGACGTCAAACCATGTAGTGCAGAAGAACATTCTGCTCTTCCCACTGTACTCCTGCAAGACTCGGTTCTAAACGGCGTTAGTGACAAACGTCTAGGACAGTCTTATGGGTTCAGAGTGGAGAAAAGAAATCATATCAAATCAGTGACATTCCTCTGATTATGAGTAGTGCCACACTGCTATTAAAAAACCACATGCTGTAGTCGTTCATTGTGGGGTCAATGATCTGAAAAAGTCAGATCCCCAAGAACCTAGCAAACACCTGGTTAAAAATGTAAAACAAGTTTTGGCTTCTTTTCCCGATACGAAAGTAGTGATAAGCAAAGTTGCCCCTGTGAAAAATCCCAGCCTTCAGATGAAAAGAGAACTGTTCAATGCAATGACATGTTCAGAATTATATAACCAAAGCAATGTGTCATTTGTCTCACATGAAAATATGTACACACATCATCATTATAAAGATTCATTTCATCCTAACGTTCATGGTTCAAGTAGTCTGGCAAGAAACACTGGCAGGCACGTTCATGCCTTGTTTTGGGAAACACCGAAGAGGAAACCAAGAACTAGGTTTCATCGCATGAACCAGTACCAGCCACCACCCTACGCCTTTGAAGACAGCCAGCAACAGCCAGCCTACAGCCAGGGACAGTACCTCTACCAGCAGGACAGCCGCAGGTGGAGGCAACGTATCCGGCAGAATAATGTCCCTATGTTGAAAAATGACTTGGAATGGTGACATTTTGTATGTCAATGCTTTGCACCAGCTGCAGTACAGATAACAGACACTGTAATCTCCGCTCGCAGCAGCTGTTTCATCTGATTTGGAACTGTTTTTGTTGTTCTGTTTTAGTTAATTATTTATCTATTTTTATTTATCTGTTTTCCTCTTTGTGTTGTGATTTAATTGAAATAATTTACCTTATATTATTAGTTTACTTGCACTCTTTTAATTCAACACCGTTCATTCATGTTTTACTCTATTTATAGGTTGCATTGGCATTTTTGTTTTTAACGGTATAATGCCTCTGAAAAATTCACAAATGCTTAAGATCATGCAGTGGAATGCTAGATCAATTTCCACTAATCTGCCGTATTAAGTTCAACATCTTTCAAATAACAGGTATCAAGTTCTTATGTTACAGTCCCTGAATGTAAGGAAATGTAAACTACCTAAACTTCAGGGTTACAGTTATCCACCTGTACATGAACATGTAGATGCTGTTGGTAAAATCAACACAGCAATATATATGCAAGAAGGAGTAGATTATAACGTATGTTGTTCACCAATGCCTAATAACATTCCAGATTCATATACATGTACAGCACGTGTAAAGTTTACAAAAGATTTAGTCATGAATATCGTATTGGTTTATTTATCGAAGGGAGCTAATGACTCTAATACAGAATGGCTGCATTCACTCCAAGATAATCAGAAGTGGCTGGTAGCAGGAGATTTTAATGCCCACGCGCCTTTTTTGGGGATAAAGGAAGTATATCCATTTCCTGCAATCGTTTTTTTAGAAAACATAACTGACTCTTGCCTGTGCCTACTAAATGATGGCAGTGTCACGAGAATACCTGACATTTGTAGTCCCAGAGCATCAGCATTAGATTTGTCTTTGATATCTTTGCTCTTGCTCCGAATT
>JAQIHA010000362.1:0-14349 GCA_028751875.1 Rapana venosa | reverse complement strand
CAAAACAAAACAAAAAAACAAAACAAATCTGAAACTTGTTTTTGATTTCGATCCATCACCTACCACAACACCACACCCCTCGCCTTAATAAAAGACAGACAGGATTTTACGAAGTGGGGCTTTTTGACAAGGAGAATGTAAGACACGGAACACACATGGCACTAAAACAAAATTCAATTGAAAAAAGTCAAAAATTGTAGATGGGCCGCATATACATATAAAATGCTTTGTCCAATCAGTTTTTGAAACAATTTGAAACAGTTATCTTTTCTTACCTTTGGTCACAGTGGGGGGGGGGGGGGGGGGGGGGAAGAGAGAATGCAAGGAGGGGGGGAGGAGACAGGGAGGAGTCAGGGAGGAGGGGGGTAGGGGTAGGTACACTGGAAAAAAAAAACCGGATGGATGATGACTGGGTTGATAGAAAGATGATCCCCCATCATTCACTTTAGTCGCAGTAAGCTCATCCACAACAATCAGGAAGAAAAACAGGAAGAAAAAAACAAAAGGAAAGAACAAATGAGTGAAGAAAAAAAGCAAGTGAAAAACATAAAGAAAAAACCCAAAATCAAGTTATAAATAAATAAACGAAAGAAAGAAAAGACTAAAAAAAACCTAAAAAAAAGAAACAAAAAAAAGATCGACATAAAACTTAACAACTTGTTTAGATTGAAAATTAAAAACTAAATCACAAAAGAGGATGTTAAAAATGAAAAAAAAAAACAGGCATAAACTTGTTGGAATTTCACCCTTTGAAAGCAGCATGTCTTCCTCCAGTGCAATCTGACAAATATCCCCTCATAAAAAACACCGGAAATATGACTAGCCTTTTAAAGTGGTAATACTGAAAACACCAAAACACAGTGGGATGCACAAAAAACCCAAACTCATAAAAAAGTAAAAAATCCGCTTTTTTTTTTTCCCAAATACGGACATTTCTGATTTCTTGTTTCACCGTGAAGAGAAGGAAAAAATGTGTGGTTTATTGCACATTTCTGGGTGGCGATCTTGACCTGGCAGTCCCAAACAGCAAGGACAGAAAGCACGATATCAATACGATTTGATCGCAGGGCAAATCACACAGCAAGGTCAATACCATTATACACACACACACACACTTTTCGTTTTTAAAAGTAGCCATTGTTTTGCCGGTGGGAACAAATGACAGAATTTACAAAACCCGCATACACACGGGGACTGGATGTTAAAAAAAAGCACATAAGTGCTTAAATTTCCCTTATCCCGATATAAAAGAACAAAATATATTAAAAATATAATTAAAAAAAATTAAAAGAAATTTACCACCCCCTGGCCAGTCATAAAAGACTTTCCTGGTTTCTTCTTACCGTTCCCAAAAAAAAAAGGTTTTTTTGCTATTTGTTTGCACACGAATTTCAAAATCAACGATAAACCTTTTTTTTTCTAAAGGAAAAAAGTGGTCCTTTTTCCCACCATCTTTAATTTTATTTAAAAAAGGAATTGAAACGGTGGGGAAAAGAAATACAAGCGAAACAAAGTTGATGTGTGATACTACTCATACAAAACACATCCATGTGTTTTTTACCCCATTTTGCATGCTTGCTTGCTTGCATTCATGACATGAAAAAAAAAAATTTTTTACCTTTTTGCCTACAAACAACCAACAAAACCCAAAACACACCCCCTACAAACCACACAACTCTCTCTTCCAACTCAACCGGGAAAACAAAAAAAAAACCAACAAAAAAAAAAAACAAAAATTAAACCTCTCAAAAGGGAAATCCCCAAAAAAAGGGGGGGAAAGAAAAAAAAAAAAAAAGGGGGGGAATTGAAAAAAAAAAAAAGGGGGAAAAAAAAGGAAAAAACCACATGACAAACAACACCACCCATAATTTTTGGGTTTCAGCATGAAAAAAAATCCGGGGGGAAAAAATTTAACGGGCCCTTTCGGGAAGGGAAGGGGGAGGGGGGGGGGGGGGGGGGCAAAGACGGGAAAACCCCGAAAACTCCCAAACAAACTTTCCACTCTTAAACACACACATCTTCTAAAAATCATCAACACGGTGTAGAGATGTTTTTTTGCAGAAAACTGGTTCACCAAAGGTGATTTTTCTTTTTTAAAATTACTTTTTCCCTTTCACTGGAACTCTTTTCCCGTAAAAAACCCTTTTGACAAAAAAAAATTTAAAAGGGCTTCGTTTTTTTTTAATAAAATGAAACCAACATTTTTACCCCCCTTTTTTGGGGGTTTTTGCCCGGGGGAAATTGCCAGGTTCCCTGTCAGTGTAAATACCACCCCCACCTTCGGGAAAATTTCTGTGTTGGAATTCCTTCTTTTTCTACCCCTTTCCTTTTGTTTCTCCCTTGGTTCCTTTTTTTCCCTGTCACCCCCCTTTCTCGTCTTTTTTCTGCCTTTTTGGTCCTTTCCCCTTCCCTTTTTCTTTCCAAAAAGGAAAAACCCGGCCTTGTTTTTTTCCTCTTTCTTGCGGGAAGTATGTTGCGGGGGCCCGGTTTGTCAGACGCTTAAAAGGGCCCCCAAGCACAACGAAATTTTGGGTTAAATTTGGAAGCCCAGAAATTTAGTGCTTTTCGGGAGTGTTAAAAACCAAAGAGGAAAAAAGAATTTTTGTGTTTTTCTTTTTTTTTTTTTACTTTTTTAGGCTTTGGGGGGGGAAAAGGGATGGGGGGGGGTTGGCCCACAAAGCCACATGATTCCCAATGACCCCATGTCAGAAATTTTTTAAACCAAAAAATTTATGGGAAGCAATAAATGAAAAACGCTGTAAAAAATTCTAGGCGCTTTGTTCGTTGTCATTTTCCCAAAATTTTACCCAACCATTCTTTCCAAAAACACCCAAAGCCAACAGGAATAGGGGTAGAAAAAGGGAATGCACTCAACCCCTTCTTTCACAGTGATCTGTATACAAACTGTGAAAAGTTCCAAATGGCCCCACCCTAATTTTTTGTTTTCATTGCAAAAAAAAAAAGACTCCATCCGTTTATCCCACTGATTGAAAAAGGCACCTTTATTTGTTTATTAATTTTTTTTAAAAATTTGGGGGGAAATCCTTTTTTTTCATTTGCTTTTTGGGGAAAAATATTTCTGTCTTTATTATCCCAAAATTTTTTGTTCAAAAAATTTGTCAAAATGACATTCAATTTCTTCCTGCTGATTTTTTTCTCTCTCTCCCAAAAGTTAATTTTTGCCATTTTAAAATGAATTTTTCAAAACTTTTCCAGGGTTTAAGCATCAACCGAGAAATTTTTTGGCAGGGTTTTTTTTTTGATTTTTGGTTCTTTGCCAACCCGTGGGGGGGGAATTATTTTAAAGGGCTTCCAGCCTGTGGCCCGTAGAAAATATTTGTGTTTTTTTTTCGTTTAAATTTTAATAGCTATTGATTCCAGGGGATGTAAAAAAATTTTCAAAACTAATTTTTTGGTTTGGGGGTATCTTACGTTTAAAGGGGAAAACTTTTTGCTGAATCATGGAAAATTTTGAAATTTGCCTCGGTGGAAAGTACCCCTTTTGGTTTGGGTATATTTTTTTCTTTTTGTTGGAATGTTTTTCATCTATAACATAACGGGAAAAAATTTATGTGTGGCAATTTTTATCATCCTTCTTTTGTTTTCTTTTGTTCCCCAAACTTAATTTTTAAGGGGAACCATGACAGTTTACAAGTAAATTGATTTTGAGATTATATTTGCCCTTTTTTTCCCCCTTTTTTTGGGTGAAATTTAGATTTTTTTGTAAAAGGGTTTTTTTCCCGTGAAATGAGATTTAAATTTCGCTTTTTTTAGTGAAAATGGGGAAAACATTACAGCTTTCTTTTGTGAAATGAGATTATATTAGGGGTTTCTTTAGTGAAATTTATTAAATTTTCAATTTTCAGCTTTTTTTTTAGTGGGAAAAGGATTTCATAAAGGGGGGGGTTTCTTTAGTGAAAAGAGATTCATTACAGATTTTTTAGTTAAATGAGATCACAATAAAAATTTTTTTTAAAAAAGAGATTACCCTTAAAAGCTTGCTTTTTTTTTGTGGGCAAGAGTTAAATGTGTAGCTTTTTTTTCAGTGAAAAATTTTTCATTTCAGGTTGGGGGGGGAAAAAGGGTTTTTTCCCCAAAGATATTACATTACAGCTTTCTTTTTTATTAAAATGAAAAGAGATTAAAATTAAGCTTGCTTTTTTTAGCTTTCTTTTTTTTTAGTGAAATGAGATTGCATTACAGCTTGCTTTTTTTTTTGTTATGAAATTTAGATTAAAATTTAAAGTTGGGGGGTTTTTTATTCCCTAAAATGGGGAAATTTCCCCCCGTTTTTCTTTCTTCTTTTTTTTTTTTAAGCTAAACAGCTGTTTACACACACCCCGGGCCCCCTTTTTTAAGTTTAAAAAGAGAATCATACCGCCGGTCCCGAAATGACGCATTCCTTTTTTTCCAGTGATAATGAGAAAGACCTTCATCCCCCCCAGGTTTTGCCTGGAGGGGTTAGCACAGACCCAGATTATTTTGCACAGGCGGAGTTGTCCCAAAAGGGTTGGGAGGCCCCCCAGCTAAGACGTGATGCTGGCCACTGAGGCCCCGGTGAAGGGGTGGAGGGAGGGAGGGAGTGATGCTGGTTCTGTTCCCCCGTCCCTAGATGAACCCAAAAGGAGCCCCCAAAGGAATGATGGCTGGCTTACTTCAGGGGCCGGGGTTTTGACGATTTTTGCAAGGGGAATGGGGGGACTTGGGATCCCAAGAGAGATTTTAAAAAAAGAACCAAAATCAGTTAAAACAGTACTAAAAATGCCCCAAAGGGAAACCGCACGCATGCGCCCCGGTTTCACACACCAAAACCCCAAAAAGGGGGGGCCCAAAATTACCAAAAATAAACCCTAATTTAAAAGCAAAAATGTTGATTTTTTAAAAAAAAATGGGGCAGGGGTGCCCAAACAGTTTTGAACATTTTTACTCATGATTTAACGGCCTTTTTGGGGTTAAAGGGCCCCCGAAACAAGCCACATAAAACGTTTGTTTTTAGGGATTTCCCCCCACCGGGCTGAATTCCCCCCCCTCCCTTAAAAAATCCTTTTGGATGAGGGCTGTAAAAAAGGGCGCCCCTTTTTACAAATGCGATTTCCCGGGGCCCGTCAATACAAAAAAAATCCCAAAAACCCTTTGGGGTTTTTTGTGCTACCCAAAATTTCCCTTTTTTCTCTTTCCCCTCTTTGCTTTCTGCCTTGTTCCTTTTCTTCCTGTCCCTCCCTTCCCCTTTTCCCATTTTTGCCTTTTTGGGTTCCCATTTCCTGAATTTTTTTTCCCGGGGGAGATTTTTTTTTTTTAAACTCTGCCATGCCAAAGTGTGTTCGATGTGTCATAATTTGGCCCTTTAAAATTTTTATCTTATGTTTTTAATGCTCTCGTTATTGTTTTGCCCTTTACTGCATTTTGTATAAGGTTTTGGGGTTGGATAAAATTTTTTTTGCCCCACATGCTGAGTTTAAAAATAAATTTCCCTTTTTCCCCCCAAAATTGTTTTTCACTTATCGTTATTAAATTTTAGGAACAAAAGTTGAAAACAAAAATGACCCCCTCAAAACAAAACCCCCCCCCCCCACCCAAAAAAAACATGAGTAAAACCCCAAAAAAACAAACACCCCCCTCCAAAACCCCACATACTCAAACAAAGTAAAACCCCAAAAAAGCACACACATACAAACCCCCAACCAAGGGGGAAAGTTATGGCTAATCATTGTCACACAGCACCGAGAAACACAGTTTACACCACCACATTTTATCACTCATCACTAAAATCCCCACATACATAGGTTTTTTCTAAAAATATGGTTTTGCCCTAGGTTTTTAACTCAAATTGGAAAAACCCCGAAATGTTGTGTTTTGTTTGTGGGTGATTTGGGCATTTCTCGTTACATTTGGGTGATGGGGTTTTTATTGAAGAAAAAAAAATTTAAAAAGAAAAACGCAAGGTTTTATTATTTTAAAAATTAAATTTTTAGCCCTTTATTATGAAAAAAATTTTCCCCCAAAAAAAATTGGGGGTTTTTTGACTTTTAAGGAACACCCCTTTTTAAAAAGAATGTTTTTAAGACCCTTTTTTTAAGGGTTTTTCTTTTAAAAAAAATGCTTTTTACATTTTCTTCAGATATTTTTTTTATTTTTTGCCCAAAAATTTTAAATTTTTACCTGCAGGTTGAAGTTTATTTTATGTGGGGATTTTTAAATTTTCCCCTTTTTCGGGTTTCTACGCTCGGTTTTTCCCCTTTTTTGGTTTATTGTAATGTTTTTAAGCAAAAAAATTGTTCAGATTCTAGGGGAAAGCTTTCCTGCAAAAACTAATGGAGAAGACACTGTATGACACTAGGAACAATTGGTGCTGACGAACTGCGGTTCCTTTCCTTTTAAAAGTCATCGCCGATCACAAACACGGCTTTTGACGGGAGCAACTGTACAACGTAAACGCTGTATGAACTCCGAGACAAAGGTCACTTGACCGAGATTCCAAGTTAGAGCACTTCTCCTTAACCGGAAACATCCATGGAATGCAGATTTTTCCTGCGTTATCAATCAATGAGTGGGTTATAGACTCTGGTTTCTTTGTCTTCCATCATCTGCGGAAACGTCTCAACTGTAACGTTTTCTGGGACTGCATCATTAAAAGTGGTTGTACTGGTTTTTTCAATCTGTTTTATAGCTTTTCATTATGAATAGTTCTTTGTAAACAGAGTCCTTTTTCATTATTAAGGCATGAAATAATGTAAATCAATATTTAAGACAAGAAATTTTATTATTTTTAATGTAGTCACGGGACTTCGTGTTTGCCTTGCAAACCAAATCCAGCTACACTTTCTTTATTTTATAAAGACAGGACACTTACAGGGGTAGAACATGTCATCAGAAGACATACACTTTGATTAAAGAAAGCAACTGTTCCTGTGTGGGGTGAAATTTTAAAGCGTGATCTTAATAAAACAGATCTGGATGTGAACAGTTTGTCAGTTGCATCAAGAGACGAAAGCGCGATAGTTTCCGGAGCCGACCATTCAGGATTTTAGGAATTTTTATTATTTTCATGCATCACTGATGTTTTTCGTTTCTTCATTAATGTAATAACTAAATAAATGTGTGTGTTAACTACTGAATTTGATTTTCAAACTTTTAACAGTGTGAGACAGGTTACAAGAGTGATGGGTGACCCATGGATCAATGCCTGTGATCAATACACTTTTTGCAATTGATATGTATAAATAATATTTAAATGAGTACACTTGTATTATTTTTCTAAATGGGATTGTTTTATTTTCAGCTGTTTTATTCTTGACTCATATTTGCCATGTACATAGTAGATTTCTCAGTATTTTGTAGAGTTGGTTTTCACGTCTCAACTGTAACAGACTCCAAAATGAAAAAATGTATCACTATCACAGTATCAGTGGTTTGATTTCAAATCCTTTCTATTTTCTTAACTGTAATTGTTCTGCTGTCAGTTATGTTCATTTTGACTCATGTTTGCCATGTCTATGGTTGGTTTCAAGTTGTTTTGTAGACTTAGATTCCACGTCACAACTGTAACGGACTCCATGTCACAACTGTAACGTCTTGTTTTCATTACATAATCAAATGCAATAAGCAGTATATTGTTCTGAACAGCTACAGTGTGCCTCTTGTGAGCAAGGATAAGAAGTACTTCATGCCTGACTTGAGCTGTATATTTCAATAATTATGGAGACATGAGAATGTGAAGCTGCCGTGAGCATGGAGGACTAATGTGGATTCTGAAAACTGCAGAAAAAAGCACATTCATGATCATTTTGACAGTTTTTGTCATATGGGAACCTTTTCTTCCTTGGTTTACAAGTAATTTATACCAGGTTTTAGAAAGCATGCTGTTTTTAAAGACCTCAAAGCTCTTTTTTTGGATTCCATGTCACAACCGTAACACAGCAAAAAAATGTTTTTAATCATCTATTACAACAAAATGAATTGACTGATCATCTTTTCTATTTTAGAAAATGATGTATATTGAAATGCTGTACTGTGTGACATAAAGACATGTATGTACAGTGAAATTAATTTTTAGGTCTCTATGTCACAGAAATAGCACATGTTTTTGAGAACAACCCACATACACACACACTCACACTCACTCTCACTCTCACTCTCACTCACACACACACACACACACAGGTCAGGATAGCCTAGTTGGTTAGAATGCTGCACATTGCACTTGTGATCTGCTGACCCAGGTTCAAACCCCGCTCAAGGAGATATTTTCCTCTGGAGTTAACATCAGTGCCGACTCCACTCCCCTCAAAAACAGCAAAAAGTCCTTTGGATGAGACTATAAACTGATGTCCAGTGTGCGAACGCACTCAGAACATCTTGCGCACACGTTAAACCTGTTCTGCTTTTCAGAAGAGTAGGCCACTGTGTGCCGGTAGGAACGGACGACAAAATTTACAAAACTGCATACACACGGCGACTGGATTAAAAAAAGCCCATGAGTGGGTTATTCCATATTCCTCGAAATAAAATAATAAATAAATAAATTTTTAAAAATAAACACACACACACATACACACACACACACACACAGGGTACAGCATCAGCTGACGCCAGACTGCGACCCTCTGTTACAACTCACATCCACCCTCAGTCTGACTTGTTGCTGGCGCCGCTCCTCCTCCAGCAGATCAGCCTCCCAGTCCCCGCCGCTGTCTGTGGCGTCAAAGTTGTACAGCGGCATCAGGTGGTGACGCAGCCGCTCCAGTCTGTTCACACACGGAATAATAATAATAATAATGTATGGAATTTATATAGCGCTGAATCTTGCAAAGTAAACAAATCAAAGCGCTTGCATTCAATTTCAAATCATTCACACGCATGCAACCAGCCATAAATATCAAGATAAACAAATATCAAATTTATATACACAACACACTTAGGTGGGGGTGGTGGAGGTGAAGGCAGCTATTGAGAAGTAGGAACAGATAACAGGGGAAGATCTCGAGTAGAGTATAAGTGCGTTTTGAGGCTAGATTTGAAAGAATCAAAAGAAGGCTTTTGGCGAAGTGGAAGAGGGAGGTTGTTCCATGTGGAGGGACCGGAAACAGAGAAAGAGCAACGGCCAACACGGCAACAGTGGTTTGTTTAAATCTGGGTGTCCGAAAGCACAAGGCATCTACAGATGAACGAAGGGAGCGGGACGGAGTGTACAGGTGAAGACAGTTACAGAGATAAGAAGGTGCAGATTTGTGGAGACATTTGAAACAAAGGGTATTAATCTTATACTTTATTCTTTGTGAGACAGGCAGCCAGTGAAGAGATCGCAAAAGAGGAGTGATGTGTTCAGATTTTTTCTTTCTAAGGACCAGTCAAGCTGCAGAGTTTTGTATGCGTTGAACTTGAAGGGAGTAGATGGATGATGCCGGCACACCAGCCAAGAGAGAATTACAGTAGTCCAGTCGAGAGAGAATGAGAGATGTGACAAGTTTGGATGTTGCTTCAGTAGACAGATACTTGCAAATTGCACTTATGCGCCGTAATTGATAGTAGCAAGACTGGCAGGTCTGGGTGATTAATTTTTTCATAGAGTGTTGTCAAGAACCACACCTAGATATTTCACAGAGCTGGACAGAGGAACCCACGTATTGCTGAATTCCACTGAAGTCGTGATGGAGGAAAGTTTATGTTTGGTCCCCATGAGCATGGCTTCCGTTTTATCGGCATTTAGCTGTAACTTATTTTGAGTCATCCAGTTTTGAATGTCTAGAAGGCAGTGGGCCATATTTGTCAGGAGGGAAGGCAGATTTTCAAGGGTATTGCTACATTGAAGCTGAGTGTCATCAGCATAGAAATGATGATCAATATGATGGTGGTTTATTATGTGTGAGAGTGGAGCAGTGTAAAGAGTGAAGAGAACAGGACCCAGAACTGATCCCTGTGGGACTCCACATTCCAGTTTGACAGGTTTTGATTGAATATTGCTGACAATAACTTTCTGGAATAATCATATCGATATCATATGATCATCTTCTTCTTCTTCTTCTTCTTCCTTTTTTTGTCATGTTTCTCCCAGGGGAGGTTTGACATTGATGAGCCTTCTCCATCTCTCTCTCTCTATTATAATGATAATAGTAATAATAATAATAAAACAACAATAATAAAACAACAACAACAATGGTGATGGTGGTGATGTCATTGCTGAGGAGGAGGAGGAGGGAGAAGAGGAGGAGGAGGAGAAGAAGAAGAAGAAGAAGATGGTGATGATGATGATGATAAAGAAGATGACGACAACGACGACAAAGAAGAAAAAGAAGACGATGATGAAGAAGAAGACAATGAAGTTGAAGAAGAAGAAACAGAAGATGAAGGTGAAGAAATAATAGGGAACTTTTAAAACGCTGAATCTTGCAAAGCAAACAAATCAAAGACCTTGAAATGGGCCTGCAAGTTGCAATTCTAATCATTCACACACATGAGAGCTTCTGATTCACAAAAGGTGAACAGATTTTAAATTTGAACACACACATGTACGCACGCACACAAGCACGAGCGCACGTGTGTAAAAGGGTGCATGTGTGTGTGTGTGTGCATGCTCATGCACACTAAACAAAATCTGTGAACTTCAGTCTTGAATGATTTCACTCCCAACCTTTCTGTTACTGATATAACGGTGCCAGAATTCCTTAGTTTAACTGACTTTTAGACTTATCATGGCCATCGAATTGGGGTATTGTCTTAAAAAAATTATGGAAAAAAAAACTATCCAACAGAATAACTTCAAATTTTCACCAAAAATCTATGAATAATCAAAAGTTAAGTTTTTCATCTTATTTTGAGCATAGGTAATATACTTTGTTTAATTGGATGTTTATAAACCTTTATTTACCTGAAAAACACACCTGCGTTAGTAAAATAGGTGAAAGACAGAGATATCAACTCCGATCATTAGTATTTTACTAACAGTTTTGCAGCTGAGGCCCCTGTCCATGATACTGAAAAAAATTGCTGGGTGTTGTGAGCTGTCAGTAA
The DNA here is from genome assembly GCA_028751875.1 of Rapana venosa. NCBI lineage: Eukaryota > Metazoa > Mollusca > Gastropoda > Neogastropoda > Muricidae > Rapana > Rapana venosa. Next base: position 3,342 of record JAQIHA010000362.1, on the reverse strand, counting down.
TTAGTAAGTGACATGAAATTTATGTAAAATTTTCATGACGTTTTTCAGTCACCAAAATTTTACACAATTAAAAAAATAATTTAAATTTTTTTATATCAGTCAGAATGACTTGATATTTAGAAAATGGGTTTTAGTGCATGCTCTTTGTTTTACAAGAGTTATTGTGGTGTGTTTTATGAAAAAAATATGTCATCTAATCAAGATATAGATACCTACAGGTGAAAAAATCACCGAAATAGGTCGATTCAGAAAAAAGACAGAAAATACAACACAAAACAACATAAATGTTTTTGCACTCACATAAGGTATTAAAGGTGATCAGGTAATCCATCCATAAACACAAAAAGTTCCATAACATAGTTCCATTCCATAGTTCACAATTCACACACACAGGTAACACTGTACAAATCCTCGTAGCTGACCAACTTGTTTTCATATATGAATATAAACTTCTTTTGTACATATATATATATATAATACACTTTTGTCAACCCAGATTCAGTTGTACACAAAAAATTGGACAAGGTCTTTTCCCTATTGGTTGAATCATCAGCAGGTGTTGATGTAGATAAGTGTTTGGGACCTATTTACCTGGTGTGTAAGAGCGGAGCAGCATATTCTTACACAGACTAACATACAGATCACAATCAATGTTGCTGGATGGCATTGTCTGTGCTGTTTTGATGCTTCTTTTAGAAAGGAACAAGCTTTTTTCCTTGCGTTTGGTTTTGAGGGAGTGTGCTGTATCTTGCAAGACAACATCTGATGCTTGGACGCCCTCACGTTTCGACGGAGCGGCAACTATGCCTGTGCTGGTCTGAAAATCTTATGTCCCTTGATGAGGTCACCACTGCTACAGACTTTTGTAGACTGCTAGGCATTGATGCAGCATTGTCCATCATAGAACAAGGAGCATATTCCCACTTGAGAAAAATCTTGACTTGTTGCCAATAGTCAATGATCGCAGCTTTGTGATCATGCTATGTCAACTCCATTGGTAGTTCAGTTATAATCTGCTTACCAGCCAGTTTGCCGCCTTGAATACCTGGCTCTTTCTACACCACCTGGGCCTTTCCTGACAAGCTCTCCATCAGTTCCATCATGGGCAGAAGAAAGAAGGGTAACCTTGCGACGATCATACCATGCAATTGCCTGGAGTTTTCCCTTCATGTCATTGTTGCCGATCTGACGAAACCAGCGTTTAGTGTCTCCAGATTTGTTGACACACTTTGCTGGTTTCAACCCATCTGGCAACCCCCTCCTGTGGTTACGTACAGTCCCACATGCCAAAGTCTTATTTAGGAACAGATATTCCAACAAGGGGACTGACGTGAAATAATTGTCAAAATAGACAGTGTGCCACTTATTCAGGTACGGGGTCACCAAGTGCTTGACAACACGATCCCCAAGTGCCTCTCCTGTTCCAGCAGGCAAATCATTGGTCTTCCCAGTATACACTGAATAATTCAGCATATAAAACGAATCAGCATCACAAACTGCCCACACCTTTATTCCCCACTTTGTAGGTTTTGCTGGCACATACTGAAGAAAACCACACTGACCCTTGAACTTGATCATCGCCTCATCCACAGTGATACATTTCCCAGGCTGAAATGCACCTGAAAACGACTCCTGAGTCAATGTGATGAGGAGGTCTGACTTTTTTACAGGGGTCAAAAACCAGCCTGACCTCTTGGAACGCCTTTCTAGAATCAGCAAGAGAAAATACTTTGTCACCTGTTCGAATCGATTCTTTGTCATGACAGATGCTATCCAAGAATTATAGAAAGGAGAAGACTGAGACCAATATTGAACTGCGGTGTGGGAAACTATGTTCATTTTCCCATAAACATCTGAAGACCAATGAAACTCGAATCTCATCCACAGTGGTAGGCGGAAAATTTGTTTCCCAAAACATATCTCAGAACACCCTGCAGCCAAAGATGCTGCTTTGCATACAGATTTGTTTCCGTGGCCATGGTGGTATAAGCCGACGGGGGAAAGACAAGTGAAAAGTAGTCAAAAGGTGACTGACAAATCACTTCAGGGTTTGAACGCCCAGTGTTTGCAACAAACGATCTTCCATCCACTCGAAAATCATTTGCTAACCACTGTGATGAGCTGTATCCAGCCACGCCTATCACACCTTTGTCGCCGTCTCCTATCCTGTCACTATCGATATCGCTATTGTTGTCACTTTCACTTTCGTTGTAGTCAGAATCCCCCCCCACCCCTCCGTCAACATCGATATCCGATTCGTTATTGTCATTAGTACTAGTAGTAGGTTCATACCTAAACATTAGCTCGCTAGCTACACTCTCTCTGTCCGAATCCGACATGTTTCGTTTTTCTCTGGGTTGACAGCGAAGCACGGTCGTAAAAAAAAATCACCAGAAATTCACAAAGCCTACGAAGGCGGGAAGAAAAATGGCGGGAGAGGAAGGAATGCCCGTATTTAAGGCTGTATTCCCAACTGCAAAGTAAGGCTAAAGCGCTTATACAAGCGCTGTACTATAGTGACTGTACCACTGGCGGTTAGGGGCACTTCAGTGACGAACGGACATTTTGTCACAGGCGCCTAGGGGCACTTATAGTGGCGGGTAGGTAGAGAGATAGGGAAAAAGCCGACTTAAGCTCAACTGCTCTTCAGACTTACCTAGTTTTTATATAAAACCCCGCAACTTTGGGCCGATTTGTCTGCGCCTCATGGGCCCAAAAAGTTGCCATGTTTTATATAAAAACTAGGTAAGTTTGAAGAGCACTTTACCTTAAGTCGGCTTTTTCCCTATCTCTTGTAATAAATAAAAAATGTTACAATCTTGCTTTGATGGGTAAAACTATAAAATTATGGGAATTTATGCTAAAACAATATCTTATTAAGAACTTGTCAAAAAACTTTATCAACAACTTATTAATAACTAATAAAATATTTGTCAAGAACTTATTAACAATTATCAACAACTTTCAAGAACTTGCCAAGGAACTTTTTTAACAACTAATACAAAATCTTACCAAGAACCTGCCAAGAACTAGTACAGAACTAAAACAGAACTATATTAAGAAAATTGTCAAGAAATAAACAAGTCCCCCTCAACAACATTGTTAACAACTTATCAACAACTTGTCAAGAACAACAATAATTAAATTTTTCACAAAATATATTGATAAAGATAGACAACATGAATTGCGACGAACTTTTGTTGATGACATCTATGGTTCTAGTCAAAAAAGAAAAAACAGATAAGAGTCTACTGGATAAGAACGAGAGTTTGTACTCTCTTGTGCTTGGGTTTTTAAAAAAAAGCATTACTTAGGAAAAACAACGTTTAAGGGGGCAGTTTG
>JAQIHA010000361.1:0-7500 GCA_028751875.1 Rapana venosa | reverse complement strand
AGTTGGTTTCTTTAGGGAAAAAAGGGCGTAGGCTGGAATGTGGTTCTTAAAAGATAGTTTCTTCAGGAAAAAAAGGGCGTAGGCTGGAATGTGGTTCTTAAAAGATAGTTTCTTCAGGGAAAAAAGGGCGTAGGCTGGAATGTGGTTCTTAAAAGATAGTTTCTTCAGGGAAAAAAGGGCGTAGGCTGGAATGTGGTTCTTAAAAGATAGTTTCTTCAGGGAAAAAAGGGCGTAGGCTGGAATGTGGTTCTTAAAAGATAGTTTCTTCAGGGAAAAAAGGGCGTAGGCTGGAATGTGGTTCTTAAAAGATAGTTTCTTCAGGGATAAAAGGGCGTAGGCTGGAATGTGGTTCTTAAAAGATAGTTTCTTCAGGGAAAAAAGGGCGTAGGCTGAAATGTGGTTCTTAAAAGATAGTTTCTTCAGGGAAAAAAGGGCGTAGGCTGGAATGTGGTCCTTTAAGGATGGTTTCTTCAGGGAAGAAAGGGGAGGGGGTGGTGTAAGGCTGGCATGTGGTCTTTTAAAATGGTTTCTTTAGGGTAAAGGTGGGGGATGTAGGTTGGAATGTGGTTCTTTAAAGATGGTTTCTTCAGGGAAAGGATGGGAGGGGGTGGTGTAAGGCTGGAATATGGTCCTTTAAGATGGCTTCTTCAGGGAAAAGGGGAGGGGTGTAAGGCTGGAATGTGGTCCTTTAAAGATGGTTTCTTTAGGGAAAAGATGGGACGGGTGTAAGGCTGGAATATGGTCCTTTAAGATGGTTTCTTCAGGGAAAAGAGGGAAGGGGATGTAAGGCTGGAATGTGGTTCTTAAAAGATAGTTTCTTCAGGGAAAAAAGGGCGTAGGCTGGAATGTGGTTCTTAAAAGATAGTTTCTTCAGGGAAAAAAGGGCGTAGGCTGGAATGTGGTTCTTAAAAGATAGTTTCTTCAGGGAAAAAAAGGGCGTAGGCTGGAATGTGGTTCTTAAAAGATAGTTTCTTCAGGGAAAAAAGGGCGTAGGCTGGAATGTGGTCCTTTAAGGATGGTTTCTTCAGGGAAGAAAGGGGAGGGGGTGGTGTAAGGCTGGCATGTGGTCTTTTAAAATGGTTTCTTTAGGGTAAAGGTGGGGGATGTAGGTTGGAATGTGGTTCTTTAAAGAGGGTTTTTCTTCAGGGAAAGGATGGGAGGGAGGGGTGTAAGGCTGGAATATGGTCCTTTAAGATGGCTTCTTCAGGGAAAAGAGGGGAGGGGGTGTAAGGCTGGAATGTGGTTCTTAAAAGATGGTTTCTTTAGGGAAAAGATGGGAGGGGTGTAAGGCTGGAATATGGTCCTTTAAGATGGTTTCTTCAGGGAAAAGAGGGGAGGGGGTGGTGTAAGGCTGGCATGTGGTCTTTTAAAATGGTTTCTTTAGGGTAAAGGTGGGGGGTGTAGGTTGGAATGTGGTTCTTTAAAGATAGTTTCTTCAGGGAAAGGATGGGAGGGGAGGGGTGTAAGGCTGGAAAATGGTCCTTTAAGATGGCTTCTTCAGGGAAAAGAGGGGAGGGGGTGTAAGGTTGGAATGTGGTTCTTTAAAGATAGTTTCTTCAGGGAAAGGATGGGAGGGGAGGGGTGTAAGGCTGGAAAATGGTCCTTTAAGATGGCTTCTTCAGGGAAAAGAGGGGAGGGGGTGTAAGGCTGGAATCTGGTTCTTAAAAGATGGTTTCTTTAGGGAAAAAAGGGCGTAGGCTGGAATGTGGTCCTTTAAAGATGGTTTCTTTAGGGAAAAAAGGGCGTAGGCTGGAATATGGTCCTTTAAAGATGGTTTCTTTAGAGAAAAAAGGGCGTAGGCTGGAATGTGGTCCTTTAAAGTTGGTTTCTTTAGGGAAAAAAGGGCGTAGGCTGGAATGTGGTTCTTAAAAGATAGTTTCTTCAGGAAAAAAAGGGCGTAGGCTGGAATGTGGTTCTTAAAAGATAGTTTCTTCAGGGAAAAAAGGGCGTAGGCTGGAATGTGGTTCTTAAAAGATAGTTTCTTCAGGGAAAAAAAGGGCGTAGGCTGGAATGTGGTTTCTTAAAAGATAGTTTCTTCAGGAAAAAAGGGCGTAGGCTGGAATGTGGTTCTTAAAAGATAGTTTCTTCAGGGAAAAAAAGGGCGTAGGCTGGAATGTGGTCTTAAAAGATAGTTTCTTTAGGGATAAAAGGGCGTAGGCTGGAATGTGGTTCTTAAAAGATAGTTTCTTCAGGAAAAAAGGGCGTAGGCTGAAATGTGGTTTTAAAAGATAGTTTCTTCAGGGAAAAAAGGGCGTAGGCTGGAATGTGGTCCTTTAAGGATGGTTTCTTCAGGGAAGAAAGGGAGGGGGTGGTGTAAGGCTGGCATGTGGTCTTTTAAAATGGTTTCTTTAGGGTAAAGGTGGGGGATGTAGGTTGGAATGTGGTTCTTTAAAGATGGTTTCTTCAGGGAAAGGATGGGAGGGGGTGGTGTAAGGCTGGAATATGGTCCTTTAAGATGGCTTCTTCAGGGAAAAGAGGGGAGGGGGTGTAAGGCTGGAATGTGGTCCTTTAAAGATGGTTTCTTTAGGGAAAAGATGGGAGGTGTGTAAGGCTGGAATATGGTCCTTTAAGATGGTTTCTTCAGGGAAAAGAGGGAAGGGGATGTAAGGCTGGAATGTGGTCCTTTAAAGATGGTTTCTTTAGGGAAAAAAGGGCGTAGGCTGGAATGTGGTCCTTTAAAGTTGGTTTCTTTAGGGAAAAAAAAGGGCGTAGGCTGGAATGTGGTTCTTAAAAGATAGTTTCTTCAGGGAAAAAAGGGCGTAGGCTGGAATGTGGTTCTTAAAAGATAGTTTCTTCAGGGAAAAAAGTGCGTAGGCTGGAATGTGGTTCTTAAAAGATAGTTTCTTCAGGGAAAAAAAGGGCGTAGGCTGGAATGTGGTTCTTAAAAGATAGTTTCTTCAGGGAAAAAAGGGCGTAGGCTGGAATGTGGTCCTTTAAGGATGGTTTCTTCAGGGAAGAAAGGGGAGGGGGTGGTGTAAGGCTGGCATGTGGTCTTTTAAAATGGTTTCTTTAGGGTAAAGGTGGGGGATGTAGGTTGGAATGTGGTTCTTTAAAGATGGTTTCTTCAGAGAAAGGATGGGAGGGGAGGGGTGTAAGGCTGGAATATGGTCCTTTAAGATGGCTTCTTCAGGGAAAAGAGGGGAGGGGGTGTAAGGCTGGAATCTGGTTCTTAAAAGATGGTTTCTTTAGGGAAAAAAGGGCGTAGGCTGGAATGTGGTTCTTTAAAGATGGTTTCTTTAGGGAAAAAAGGGCGTAGGCTGGAATGTGGTCCTTTAAGGATGTTTTCTTCAGGGAAAAAAGTGCGTAGGCTGGGATGTGGTTCTTAAAAGATAGTTTCTTCAGGGCTAAAAGGGCGTAGGCTGGAATGTGGTTCTTAAAAGATAGTTTCTTCAGGGAAAAAAGGGCGTAGGCTGGAATGTGGTTCTTAAAAGATAGTTTCTTCAGGGAAAAAAGGGGAGGGGGGGATGTAAGGCTGGAATGTTGTTTTTAAGATGGTTTCTTCAGGGAAAAAAGGGGAGGGGGTGGTGTAAGGCTGGCATGTGGTCTTTTAAAATGGTTTCTTTAGGGTAAAGGTGGGGGGTGTAGGTTGGAATGGGGTTCTTTAAAGATAGTTTCTTCAGGGAAAGGATGGAGGGGAGGGTGTAAAGCTGGAAAATGGTCCTTTAAGATGGCTTCTTCAGGGAAAAGAGGGGAGGGGGTTTTAAGGCTGGAATGTGGTTCTTAAAAGATGGTTTCTTTAGGGAAAAAAGGGCGTAGGCTGGAATGTGGTCCTTTAAAGATGGTTTCTTTAGGGAAAAAAGGGCGTAGGCTGGAATGTGGTCCTTTAAGGATGTTTTCTTCAGGGAAAAAAGTGCGTAGGCTGGGATGTGGTTCTTAAAAGATAGTTTCTTCAGGGATAAAAGGGCGTAGGCTGGAATGTGGTTCTTAAAAGATAGTTTCTTCAGGGAAAAAAGGGCGTAGGCTGGAATGTGGTCCTTTAAGGATGGTTTCTTCAGGGAAAAAAGGGCGTAGGCTGGAATGTGGTTCTTTAAAGATAGTTTCTTCAGGGAAAAATGGGCGTAGGCTGGAATGTGGTTCTTTAAAGATAGTTTTTTTCAGAGAAAAAAGGGCGTAGGCTGGAATGTGGTCCTTTAAAGATGGTTTCTTCAGGGGGAAAAGGGTAGGGGGGATGTAAGGCTGGAATGTGGTTCTTTAAAGGTAGTTTCTTCAGGGAAAAAAGGGCGTAGGCTGGAATGTGGTCCTTTAAAGATGGTTTCTTTAGGGAAAAGATGGGAGGGGTGTAAGGCTGGAATATGGTCCTTTAAGATGGTTTCTTCAGGGAAAAGAGGGAAGGGGATGTAAGGCTGGAATGTGGTCCTTTAAAGATGGTTTCTTTAGGGAAAAAGGGGCGTAGGCTGGAATGTGGTCCTTTAAAGTTGGTTTCTTTAGGGAAAAAAAGGGCGTAGGCTGGAATGTGGTTCTTAAAAGATAGTTTCTTCAGGGAAAAAAGGGCGTAGGCTGGAATGTGGTTCTTAAAAGATAGTTTCTTCAGGGAAAAAAGGGCGTAGGCTGGAATGTGGTTCTTAAAAGATAGTTTCTTCAGGGAAAAAAAAAGCGTAGGCTGGAATGTGGTTCTTAAAAGATAGTTTCTTCAGGGAAAAAAGGGCGTAGGCTGGAATGTGGTCCTTTAAGGATGGTTTCTTCAGGGAAGAAAGGGGAGGGGGTGGTGTAAGGCTGGCATGTGGTCTTTTAAAATGGTTTCTTTAGGGTAAAGGTGGGGGGTGTAGGTTGGAATGTGGTTCTTTAAAGATGGTTTCTTCAGGGAAAGGATGGGAGGGGAGGGGTGTAAGGCTGGAATATGGTCCTTTAAGATGGCTTCTTCAGGGAAAAGAGGGGAGGGGGTGTAAGGCTGGAATGTGGTTCTTAAAAGATGGCTTCTTCAGGGAAAAGAGGGGAGGGGGTGTAAGGCTGGAATGTGGTCCTTTAAAGATGGTTTCTTTAGGGAAAAGATGGGAGGGGTGTAAGGCTGGAATATGGTCCTTTAAGATGGTTTCTTCAGGGAAAAGAGGGGAGGGGGTGTAAGGCTGGAATGTGGTTCTTAAAAGATGGTTTCTTTAGGGAAAAAAGGGCGTAGGCTGGAATGTGGTCCTTTAAAGATGGTTTCTTTAGGGAAAAAAGGGCGTAGGCTGGAATGTGGTCCTTTAAGGATGTTTTCTTCAGGGGAAAAAGTGCGTAGGCTGGGATTTGGTTCTTAAAAGATAGTTTCTTCAGGGATAAAAGGGCGTAGGCTGGAATGTGGTTCTTAAAAGATAGTTTCTTCAGGGAAAAAAGGGCGTAGGCTGGAATGTGGTTCTTAAAAGATAGTTTCTTCAGGGAAAAAAAGGGCGTAGGCTGGAATGTGGTTCTTAAAAGATAGTTTCTTCAGGGAAAAAAGGGGAGGGGGTGGTGTAAGGCTGGCATGTGGTCTTTTAAAATGGTTTCTTTAGGGTAAAGGTGGGGGTGTAGGTTGGAATGTGGTTCTTTAAAGATAGTTTCTTCAGGAAAAGATGGGAGGGGAGGGGTGTAAGGCTGGAAAATGGTCCTTTAAGATGGCTTCTTCAGGGAAAAGAGGGGAGGGGGTGTAAGGCTGGAATCTGGTTCTTAAAAGATGGTTTCTTTAGGGAAAAAAGGGCGTAGGCTGGAATGTGGTCCTTTAAAGATGGTTTCTTTAGGGAAAAAAGGGCGTAGGCTGGAATGTGGTCCTTTAAGGATGTTTTCTTCAGGGAAAAAAGTGCGTAGGCTGGGATGTGGTTCTTAAAAGATAGTTTCTTCAGGGATAAAAGGGCGTAGGCTGGAATGTGGTTCTTAAAAGATAGTTTCTTCGGGGAAAAAAAAGGGCGTAGGCTGGAATGTGGTTCTTAAAAGATAGTTTCTTCAGGGAAAAAAAAGGGCGTAGGCTGGAATGTGGTTCTTAAAAGATAGTTTCTTCAGGGAAAAAAGGGGAGGGGGTGGTGTAAGGCTGGCATGTGGTCTTTTAAAATGGTTTCTTTAGGGTAAAGGTGGGGGGTGTAGGTTGGAATGTGGTTCTTTAAAGATAGTTTCTTCAGGGAAAGGATGGGAGGGGAGGGGTGTAAGGCTGGAAAATGGTCCTTTAAGATGGCTTCTTCAGGGAAAAGAGGGGAGGGGGTGTAAGGCTGGAATGTGGTTCTTAAAAGATGGTTTCTTTAGGGAAAAAAGGGCGTAGGCTGGAATGTGGTCCTTTAAAGATGGTTTCTTTAGGGAAAAAAGGGCGTAGGCTGGAATGTGGTCCTTTAAAGATGGTTTCTTTAGGGAAAAAAGGGCGTAGGCTGGAATGTGGTCCTTTAAGGATGGTTTCTTCAGGGAAAAAAGGGGAGGGGGTGGTTTAAGGCTGGCATGTGGTCTTTTAAAATGGTTTCTTTAGGGTAAAGGTGGGGGGTGTAGGTTGAATGTGGTTCTTTAAAGATAGTTTTCTTCAGGGAAAACAGGGGGGTGGGGGAGGCTGGAATGTGGTTCTTTAAAGATAGTTTCTTTCGGGAAAACAGGGGGGTGGGGAGGCTTGAATATTGTTCTTTAAAGATAGTTTCTTTAAGGAAAACAGGGGGGTGGGGGTGGCTGGAATGTGGTTCTTTAACGATAGTTTCTTTAGGGAAAACAGGGGGGTGAGGGAGGATGGATTGTGGTCTTTGAGAAGCCGCACTATTAGTTATTGTTGTTACCATGTTTGGGGAGGGGGAAGTTTTGCTTCTTTTGTGTTACTGAATATATTTAAGCTGGAGTGATTTAGGACAGCATCTTCTGTCTCTGTGTGTCTGTGTCTGTGTGTCTGTGTGTCTGACTGTCTTTATTTGTCTATGTTTGTCTGTCTTTCTGTCTCTCTGTCTGTCTGCATTGTTCTCTCTCCGCTTATGTTCCATCATCTCTTCTTATGTCTCCTTTCTGTGTGCCTATGTTTCCTTTTCTGTTTGTTTGTCTGTTCGTCCGTCTCTCTCTCTCTATTTCTGTCTCTATCTCTCTCTATCCCCCTCTCTCTCCTGTAAGTTTGCATGAAGCTGCTCACGCACCTGAAGGAAATGACTCTGTGCGTGTGTGTGTTGAGGGAGAGAGAGAAAGAGAGAGAGGAGAGAGAGAGAGAGAGAGAGAGAGAGATAGAGAGAGAGAGAGAGAGAGAGAGAGAGAGAGAGAGAGAGAGAGAGAGAGAGGAGAGAGAGAGAGAGAGAGAGAGAGAGTTTAGAAATAAACAATTCAACAACAACAGCAAAACTTTTCGTTGTTGCTTTTGCTTTAATAACTTCAACAAAACTTGGACAGTAAAATACAATCTAACCAAGTTTGTGTGTGTGTGTGTGTGTGTTTGTTTTTCATAAAGTTTACTTCTTGACAAAGAAACTATATATCAACAGTCATTTTTGGAGAGAGAGAGAGAGAGAGAGAGAGAGAGAGAGAGAGAGAGAGAGAGAGAGAGGAGAGAGAGAGAAGAGAGAGAGGAGGAGAGGAGGGAGAGAGGAGAGAAAGAGAGAGAAA
>JAQIHA010000360.1:0-10000 GCA_028751875.1 Rapana venosa | reverse complement strand
GACAATGACACATTCTTTTATTTCAAGGATAATGAATAAGCACCCATGTGCTTTTTTACAATCAGTCCCCGCCCTTAGGGATATATAAGAGAAAGAGAGAGACAGAGACAAAGAGAGACAGAGAGAGTGTGTGTGTTGGGGTGGAATTGAACCTAAGACTGTTCGAGTTTTTTTATTTATTTATTTATTTATTTATTTTATTTATTTATTTATACCACTTTAAGTCACGAGATTTCTCTGCGTGAAATTCGGGCTGCTCTCCCCGGGGAGAGCGCGTCCCCACAAGAGCAGCGCCACCTTTTTTTCTTTTTTTTTTTTTTGGTCTGCAACTGTATTTCTTTCCCTCTAATCAGAGTGGCTTTTTCTAAGAATTTTGCCAGGGACAACTCTCTTGTTGCCGTGGGTTCTTTTTCGTGCGCTGCATAATTTCTGTAACACACGGGACCCGGGTTTTTCGTCTCATCCGAAAGACTAGCGCCCAGACCACCACTCATGGTCTAATGGATGGGGGGAAAAATTTCGGGCCCGACGGGGTACGAACCCGGACTTTCGCTTTCTAGACAGGCGCGTTACCTCTAGACCACCGATCCACTTTTGTCCACCTGATGGACTAGACCGGGGGGGGGGGGGGGGGGGGGGGGGGGGGGGGGGGGGGGGGGGGCAGGGGGAGAGGATGAGGAAGAGAGAGAGAGGGAGGGAGGGATGGGACGGAGGGAGGGAGAGAGAGGGATGGATGGGACGGATGTAGAGAGAGAGAGAGTGCATGTTCTGGGTGACCCCCATGATACTTCTTCAGCTAAGAAACGCCCAACACTAACAACAGCAAACACTGTTTTCCATGAACAACATACAACATAAACAGCAATAACAACACTGTTTTTTCCTGATCCATATACAACAATAACAACATCAATACTTTTCCTGATCAACATACAAACATAAACAGCAATAACAAACCCCTGTTTTTTTTCCGGATCAATATACAACAATAACATCAAACACTTTTTTTCCTGCTCAACTACAACATAAGCAATAATAACATCAATACTGTTTTCCTTTAACCACATACAACATAACAACAACATCAACACTTTCCCTGAACAACATACACGACAATAACAAAAACATCAACATTTTCCCTGCACAACATACACGACAATAACAACAACATCAACACTTTTCCCTGAACAACATACACGACAATAACAACAACATCAACACTTTTCCCTGAACAACATACACGACAATAACAACAACATCAACACTTTTCCCTGAACAACATACACGACAATAACAACAACATCAACACTTTTCCCTGAACAACATACACGACAATAACAACAACATCAACACTTTTCCCTGAACAACATACACGACAATAACAACATCATCAACACTTTTCCCTGAACAACATACACGGCAATAACAACAACATCAACACTTTTCCCTGAACAACATACACGACAATAACAACAACATCAACACTTTTCCCTGAACAACATACACGACAATAACAACATCATCAACACTTTTCCCTGAACAACATACACGGCAATAACAACAACATCAACACTTTTCCCTGAACACCATAAACAGCAACAACATACTAGGACCGTTTTCAATTATCTCCCTTACGACAGAAAACTCTTTTCAGTGATCTCCCTTGCGACATAAGACTCCTCAATGATCTCCTCTTACGACACAAGACTCTCTTCAATGATCTCCCTTACGTCATAAGACTCTCTTCAATGACATAGGACTCTTCAATGATCTCCCCTTTCTCACTCTCCCTCTTTCTTCCTCTGTATGCATGCCTGTCTGTCTGTCTGTGTCTGCCTGTCTGTCTCTCTGTCTGTCTGTCTCTCTTGTCTGTCTCTCAGTCTGTCTGCCTGCCTGTCTGTCTCTTACCACACTCACTCCCCACTTATTATTGTTGTTGTTGTTGTTGTTGTGTTGTTGTGGTGGTGGTGGTGGTGGTCTTCTCTACCTTCCATACTTATTCTATTTTCTTCAAACCGCTATTTTCCTTTCTTTCTCCTTTCCTTTTCTTTTTTTCTTCTTTCCTTTCTCTTCTTGGAAATCTGTTTTTGTTGCCGTTTGCTGGGAATTCTTTTCATCAAGTGTGTGTGTTGTGTTTGTTGTTGTTGTTTTTTATTTCCAGTTTCTCTCTTTGTCAGAACCTTTTATGATTCAATAGAACATAATAATAATAATACTATTTATTGTTATTGTTGTTATCATTATTATTATTAGTGATGTATGGAATTTATATTGCAATGAATCTTGTAAAGAAAAATCAGAGTACTTGCAATTCAAATCGTTTACACTTATGCCACGTCCACACACAGTAGGATAGGATTAACTGTGCTTCTCTCTCTCTTCTTTCTCTCTCTCTCTCTCTTCTCTCTCTCTCTCTCCTCTCTCTCTCTCTCTTCTCTCTCTCTCTCTCTCTCCCACCCACAACACACACACACACACACACACACATACATACATTTAGGCAGGGGGTGGAGATGGAGGTGGCTGTTAGAAAAGTAGGGACAGATATGAGGGAAGACCCCCAATAGGAATTAAGTGCGTTTTGAGGATGGATTTGAAAGTATCACAGTACGGGTTTTGGCAGAGAGAGAGAGGAGAGAGGAGAGAGAGAGAGAGAGAGAGAGAGAGAAGAGAGAGAGAGATGGAGAGAGAGAGAGAGAGAGAGAGGGAGTGAGGGGGGGGAGGGAGAGACAATGACAATGACAAATTCTTTTCTTTCGAGGATAATGAATAAGCACTCATGTATTTTTTTACATCCAGTTCCCGCCCTTAGGGATATATATGATGATAAAATGAAAATGAGCCCAATACTAATACACTCACACAGTAAACTGAAAAAAACAACAAACCCCAACACGAAAACGCATAAATCCACCGAAACACAGAGAGAGAGGAGAGAGAGAGAGAGAGAGAGAGAGAGAGAGAGGAGAGAGAGAGAGAGAGAGAGAGAGAGAGAGAGAGAGAGAGAAAGAGGGGGGGGGGGGGCAACAACAAATAGAGCAAAACACAGCAAAGGGAAACAAAACAAAAACAGAAACAACCAACAACAAAAAAGCAAACAAACAAAAACCAAAAGCTAACTAAAAGCAATAACAACAACAACAAAAAAGAGAGAGGTCATTCGAGGTGGATGGACCAGAAACAGTGAAGCAGAGACGGCCATGGTGATATTATTATAATGATCACTAATAAAAACTGAATTGAAAACCATCCAAACAATCTGCTCACCAGGATGATAATGTTCCGATGTAAATCAGAACAAGGGTCTCCACTGACCAGCTCCAGCATCTTGGGGAAAGTGGCGAGGACTTGGACAGGCACCCACCCATCCTCGTCCATTTGACTGCGGAGAAAATAATCTCTCCGCAGGTTTTGTTCGCTGAAGTAGAACTCCCTGGGGAAAAAAAGTAAACAGCATCATGAGTAAAAGGTTGAAACTCTTTGACATACGAAGATTCTCAGAAAATACTTAAACATACAAAGATCATACAAAACAGTGCTTTCATTTCTTTTTGCAAGATAGAATGCTATATAAATTCCATATATTATTATTATCATCATACAAAACCTTTATCAAAAAAGGTTTAAACTCTTGACATACAAAGATCATACAAAACCTCATCAGTAAAAGTTTGAAACTGTTTGGCATACAAAGATCATACAAAACTTTATCAAAAAAGTTTAAACTCTTGACACACAAAGATCATACAAAACCTCACCAGAAAAAGGTTGAAACTCTTTGACATACAAAGATTATACAAAACATCAGAAAAAAAGGTTGAAACTCTTTGACATAGTAAGATCATACAAAACCTCATCAGAAAAAGGTTGAAACTCTTTGACATCAGAAAAAGGTTGAAACTCTTGACATATAAAGATCATACAAAACCTCATCAGGAAAAGCAGACACTCTGACATCAATGTGTGCCCCCCCCCCCCCCCCCCACATCTCAGTGTTCCCTTCTGAACACACCTCAAGGGAAGGGGGAGGAGAGGGTACAACAATTCTCCTACCAACCCACCACTGCTGTCATTATTGATAAAACCCTGCAAAGAGGCCTTTATTTCATTTTTTTGGGCCCGCTTTTTAAAAAATTTCCAACATTCATTCAAAATTTAAATTCCCATCCCCCCCCCTTTTTCACAACCAAAGGGCCCCACGAAAACCCAAAACCAACAAAAAAAATACAACCCCCCCCCCCCCCCCAACACACCAGACCCCACACAACTCTGTCAGACTTACAGTGCCTTTGTTATGGTTAGCCAATGCCGGCGGTTCCCCAAGGGGGAGGGGCGGGGTAGGGCCCCGGGCCCGGGCTTTTCCCTGTTGCGGGGCCCCTCCTGAAATGAGGACCGGATTATTTTTAGCATTTGGCACAGCGGGGGTTATCCCCATGCCCAAATTATGGCCCTGCCCCTTATAATTATCATTTTTTAAAAACTTAAAAAATTTGGGTTATTTTGCCGAAACATTGTTTTCTTTTTTGAAAAACGTAACTTTAAGAATATTAAAAATTATTTCTGCAGTAAATATGTGACATTGTTTTGGGGGGGTTTGGGTTTCTTTTTTTTCTTTTAGTTTTTTTCGTTTTTGTTTTTAAATGGGGTTTTTTTTGAATGCGGAGACTTGGTTCATGTAAAATTTATTACCCCTTTTATATTTCACACAAAAAAGGTGTTTTTTAAAGATATCACAAAGCTTTGGGTAAAGTTAGGATGGCGGCTGTTGGTCGCCCACTCTTTGATTAAGGGGGAAAACAAAACTCACCTGACTTTTGGGTTCAGCCCCTTTCCCCTTGATTCACGGTGACATTACTCACCTGATTTGTTGGTAAACCCACTCCTTGATTTCACGGTAAACACTATTTCCACCTGACTTTGGGTTTCACCACTAAACCCGGGGTCCCACTACTTTCTCACCTGATGTTGGTCGGGGTCCATTTCCCCACGGGGGACACAACTTACCCCTCTGGGGCCCTTTTTGACCTTGGGGGGGAAAGCGGCGGGGTCTTTTTCCGGCCTCTGGTGAGGGGTTTGGGCCCTTGGGGACCCCTCCCAACCCCCCCCTTCCCCCCTCTGGAACTGGCCCCCTGGCTTCTGCGGGCTTGGGGGGGTTTGTCTTCTTCCCCCCCCTTTGGTCCCCCCCCTCTCCCTTCCTGCGCCCCCGGGGGGGGCCCCTTTTCACTTCAAAATGGGGGGGCCCCTCCTTTTGGTTGTTTTTCCCCTGCAAGTGTGGGCGTAGTGGTTGAGTTTTTAAGTACCTGTGGTAGTGAAACCCTGTGGAAAGTGTAGTACCTGTGGTATTTGTATTCCTGTGGTAGTGTAAAAAACCTGTGGAGTGTAAAAACCTTTTGATAGTGTAGTCCCCTGGGGTTTGTTTTAGACCGTGGATGAAATACCTGTGGAAGTGTAATCCCCCCCGGCGGTAGTGTAGTGTAGTGGTACCTGTGGTATGAAAACCCTTGTGGTATTTTTTGTTCCTGTGGTAGTGAAATACCTTTTGGAGGGGTTGTGAAGTACCTGTGGTAGTGTAGTGTAGTACCTGGGTAGCAAAATACCTGTGGTAGTGTTAGTCCCTTTGTGGTAGTGTAGTGAAAGTACCTGTTGGACCCGAAATTTCCCTGTGGTAGTGTGGTATACCTGTGGAAATGTAAATACCGGGTGGTAGGGTGGGTTTTGTCCCTTTTGGTATGTAATACCGTGGTAGGGGTTGGGTATTTCCCTTTGTGGGTAAAAAACCCTGTGGTAGTGTAGCGTAATCCCCCCCCCCCTGGGGTTTGGTGTGTATACTTGTGGTAGTGTACCCCCTGGGGGTTTGTTTTTTTTCCCTGGGGTAGTGTGATACCTGGGGTTTAGTGAAATTACCTTTGGTGGGGTGAAAATACCTGTGGTAGGTAGTTTTAGTCCCTTTTGGTGGGTTTTTTTTCCCGGGTTTAAGTGTAAAAACCCCTGTGGAAATGTATTTCCTGGGGTTAGTTTACCTGTGGTAGTGTAATATCTGTGGTAGGGGAATATTTTGGGTAGTGTGGGTCCCTGGGGTATTTGTAATACCTTTTGGGAATTTGTATTTACCTGTGGTAGGGTAGTGTAGTCCCTTTGGTAGGGGTAATAGGGTGGTAGTGTAGTACCTGTGGTAGGGGGAAAGTAACCTGGGGTTAAGTTTTAAATATCTGTGGTAGTGTATCCCTGTGGTAGTGTAGAAACCTGGGTAGTGAAAACCCGTGATGGGTTTTTGCCCCTGGGGTTTTAATTCTAGTAAAAAAATTTAAAATTTTTCCCTCTTTTTCTTTCTCTTGTCTTCTCTTCTTGCTTTTCCTTCTCTGCTTTTCCTCTGGGGAGATGTAAGATAAACCCTTCTTCTTCTTTCTCTCGGCTCCTTGTAGAAAACACTTTGATTCATTTTTTTCTCTTTTTCTTTCTCCTTAAAGGGAAAGGGAAAGGGCCCTTCTTCCTCCTCTCCCAGCACGGGACAGTTCGATTATTTTTTTCCCTCTCCTCTCTTCTCTAAGAATTTGGGAGTAGCCCAAAACCCTAAAAAAAAATCTCACCCCCCCCCCCCCCGGGCTCCCAAAACAAAAATCTGTAAAGTTGTTTTTTTCAAAAACAGTTATCATCAAAAACAAAAAAAAAAAAGTTTCATGTCTTTTGGGGCACATAAGCCTTTATTTTCTTTTTGTAAAAAAAATTTAAAAAATGTTTTATAGAGCGTAGTTTTGAAAAGTTCAAACCCCTAAGAAAACGATGATTTTTGTCCTCACCCCCCCCCCCATCATATCATAAACCGCCCCGGGGCCCTTTGGAAAGGTTTCGTGGGGGAGACACGAAAGCGATTCCCCGTGGTAAGCCTCCCCCTTCCATCTCGGTCCCTCGGCTCTGCGCCTCGGCTCTTTACCCCCCCCACCCAAAAAAAAAAAAACCCTCGGGGGTAAATTTTTAAAAAAAAAAGGTTAAATGTGTACTTTTTAAATGTAAACCCTTTTGACTTTATACAATTATCAAAAGAACATATATTTTTTGGGTTTTTTGAAAATTTTAAGAATTTTAAATTTTTTTAAATTCTCTAAAAAAAAGGGCCCCTAAAATTTTTTTTTAAATAAATAAAAAAACTTTTCTCAAATTGCTAATATCCTTCTCGAAAACTCGGGTTTTAAAAAACTTTAAATTTTAAAAAACGAAATGAAAGGGTTATCAGGGTTCCCCCCTAAACCCACAAATCTTTTGGGTTTTTTACGTAGGTAGGAAAAAAAAAACCAAAAAACAAATTAAAAAATTTAACCCAAAGGGGGGAAAAACAACGCCCTGTAAAAAAAGTTGTTTTTTCTGGGTGCCAGTAAAGTTCACGACATTTCCTGATCAGTAATTTTCTGACCTTTCCTTGGGGCCTTTCCCAGGAAGAAAAGAAAGGCATGGAAGGCACCCCAGCCACCCCCCCAAGCAAACCCAGCAAGCAGCAGCAGCAGCGGGGGAAACCCCCCCCATGGGGGAAAAAAACTTTAAAAAAGGAGAAAGGAACCCGGGGCCCGGGGGTGGGAGATGTATCCCGTCTTTCGGGTCCCCCCCTTTCCCTTCTGCTGTTCCGGGCCCTTCTTGTAACTTTGGGAATAAAAATTATCTTTTAAAAAACACGGTGTGTGTGTGTGGTTTTGTTGTTGTTGTGTTTTGTGGGGTGTGTTGTTTTTAGTTTGTGTTTTGTGTGTTTTGTGTTTTTTCTTGTGTGTTTTTTTGTGATTTGTTGTGTGTTTTGTGTTGGTGTTTTGTGGTTTGTGTGTTTGTTGTGTGTGTGTTTGTTTTGTGTTTTTTGTGGGTTTTTGGTGTGTTTTGTGTGTTGTTTGTTGGTTTTCCTTTTTTGGTTTTTTTTTTGGTTTTTGTTTTCCCCAATTTTTTTTTTTGGGGTGTTTTGTGGGTTGTGGATTTGGTTTTGTTGGGGGGTGGGGGTTTTGGTGGGGGTTGTGTGTTTTGGTGTGATGATTTTTTGGGGAAATTGTGTGTGGGGTTTTTGGTGTGTGTTGTGTTGTGTTGTGTTTTGTTTTTGTGTGTGTGTTGGTGGTGTTTTTGTGTGTGTTGTTTTTTTTTTTTTTTTGTTTTTTTTTTTTTTTTTTTATTTTTTTTGCAAAGGGCAACAAGGACGTGTTGATAATAAAACATAAACATCATCCCATCGGGATTTAGTAGTAGTAGTAGTATTTAGTAGTATTTAGAGTAGTAGAAGTAGTAGTATTAAAGGATTCATCAGCGCAAGCACAGCAGCAGCAGCAGTATAGTAGTAGTTTTGTAGAAAGTAAAATTCTTTAAATCATTTTTATCTAAACCTTTTAAAAATGTTTTATGATGAAAATTATTATTAGCATCATCACCCATTGTTCTTAAATTATCATTATCTTTAAATAATGTTATAGTCTTTCATCATCATATCCTCATGTTTCTCCCCTTCCCCATATAATCTTTTTCCCTTTCATCACCCTCTTTACGGAAAAAACATTATCACGCAATTTTTTCATTACAAATTATTGTCATCCTCCCCCTTTCCTCCCCCTCATGAAAAAAACCAAATTTTTCTTTAAACAATCAAATCATGACCCACCCCGGAATCACTTCCTATTGTCTTCATAAAACCCATAAATTATCCCCAATCTTTAAAGGGGTCAACATCATTATTATTATAATTTCATAATTACCCCCCTTTAAAACCACCTACCCCAAATTCCCATCTTTAAAATTAAAACCGGTTTTCTTTAAATTTCCCCTTCTTTCTTTCCATTTTCATAAATTCCAAAATCTTTTTTTAAATTTAATTAAAAATTTAAATTAAAAATTCAAATTCATTTTAAAAATAAAACTTTTAATCACCCACCCAAAAATCACATAAAAATTTAAACCCACTTTAAAAAAACCCCAAAAAAACCAAAAAACCAAAAACCCACCATAAAAATTAAAAAATCATAAATAAATCCCTTTCATAAAAATAAAAATTCCCCCAAAACCAAATTATCCATTCTCATCACTAAACCCCCCTTTCTACCATGTCCGGGCCGGGGTTTTGAATTTTCCCATCTTCCCCCCCTTTTTTTCTGAAAACAAAAAGAGACTGAAAAAGAAAGAAGGGAGGGGGGGGGGAATGCTTCAGAGAAAATTTAGACAACAAGGTGTGTCCCCATCAGTGTCCCTTGATTGGTCCAGCTAACACCAGCTTCTCTGTCTGTCTGTCTGTCTGTTCTGTCTGTCTGTCTGTCTGTCTGTCTCTCTCTCTCTCTCTCTCTCTCTCTCTCTCTCTTCTCTCTCACTCTCTCCTCTCTCTCTCTCTCCTCTCTCTCTCTCTCTCTCTCTCTCTCTCTCTTCTCTCTCTCTCTCTATCTCTTGTTGTTGTTGTTTGTCTGTTTTTCTCTTTGTTATCTTCTCCTGTTGGTTTGGTTTTTCTTCTCTTTTGTTTGTTTGTTGTTTTGTTTTGGTTAGGGTTTCTTTGGGGGGTGGGGTGGGTATTTTTAGGGTTTTCTTTTATTTGCTTGCTTTGGGAGGGGGGGGGGGGGGGGTTGTTGAGGAGGAGCTGTTTTGAAAAGGGTTATTTCCCCTTGTTTTTATTGTGAGACTGGATAAGTATTGGGTTGTTATTATTATTATTAAGATGTATCCCTAACGGGCGGGGACTGGATATAAAAAAGCACACGTGTGCTTATTCATTATCCTCGAAATAAAAGAATTTGTCATTGTCATTGTCATTGTCTCTCTCTCTCTGTGTCTCTGTCTCTCTCTCTGTCTCTCTGTCCACACACAACATACTAAACACACAGACATGCACGCACAAGCACACACACCTGCACCCACCCAACACCACCACACACACACAACACACACACGCACGCAATGTTGTAATCAAGGTTGGGATATAGTCATTTGTTAGGCTAAGAGTGTCACTGAATAATTTAAGCAATAAACTAAAAAAAAATTATATAGATGAAGTGTTTCA